>LZPO01108330.1:66675-79521 GCA_001675575.1 Neotoma lepida | reverse complement strand
CACACACACACACACACACACACACACTTAAATCTGGAGCCTGCACATAAGTGAAAACATGATGACTTGTCTTTCTGGATCTGGTTTATTTAACCAACATAATGATTGACTTGGATCTGTTTTCTTGATTTGTCGCCACTTCATTTTCCCTTATGGCTGAGTACGATTCCATTGTGTTTGCCACATTTCTTCATTCATCTTTGATGGGCATGCAGGCAAGTTTCATTTTCTGGCTTATGAGTAGTTCAACTATAAACATGGATGTGCAAGTATCTCAGTGGCATGTTGACATAGAGTCCTTCAGGTTTGTACCCAGGAATGGTACAGTTGCAACAGTTGTTCTGTTTCTATTCTTTCAGGAATCCCTATACTGATTTACAGTGGCTTCAACAACAGTGAATAAAGGTTCTTTTCCCCCCATATCCTCACTAGTATTTGTTGCCATTTGTTATCTTAATAATATCCATTCTGACTGGGGTGAGAGGGACTCTCAAGATGTTGAGCACCTTTTAAAGCATTTATATATTTGTGCTTACTGATTGGACAGTTTGGTTTCTGATATTTAGTTGTTCCAGTTTTTTATATATTCCAGATATTAGTTTTCGATCTGATGTATAGATAATGAAAATTTTTCTCCAGACTCTCTCTTCACTCTGCTGGCTGTCTCCTTGTGCAGAGGCCTTTTAATTTCATGAAATTCCAGTTGTTAATTATTCCCTGCACTCTTGGGATCCTTTTTTAAAAAGTCCTTGCCTATGCCTACATCTTTCTGTGTTTCAGCTACATTTTCCTGAAGCAGTTTCAGAGTTTTAGCTTCATATTAAGGTTGTCGAGACATCTTGAGTCAGTTTTTGTGCAGTATGAGATATGGACCTGGTTTCCCAGCACCATTTTCGGAAGGGGATGCTTCTTATATGCATTTTTGACACTGTCAAAACTTGGTGATTGTAGCAGTGTTGGTTTCCTTCTGGGCTCTTTCTCTTTGCTCTATTCCATTGGTCTTCATGTAGTCATTTTTAATCTTTCAAATATCTTATAAAATGACTACAGGACACAGATGGAGTTGCTAGAGTCCTGTTCATATTCTCATCACTATTCAGACACGTTGTCTTCTTCCCTCAGCCTCTATCAACAGCTTCCAATATTGACACATTTGGTACATTGTGGGTTCACAATGGCATTCCACTGCATTCCTCAAGGACATGGAATTAAATGTAAACATTTCGGATTCAGGCTCCTTGATCCACTTTTCACCTCAAGGCATTGAGGCTGTCTGTTATAAGAGATGCTGCAGACAATGAACAGGGAGCCCATTCCAATCTCTTCAGTTGGAGCCTAGCTTTTCTGAAATGTGAAATACTCACCAGTGAGATACATAGTGATTTTTGAAACCCTGACAGTTCTTATTTTAGAGGTGACCTGGCTTCAGGAAGCTAAGCCTCTCCCATTGATAACCCCAAATTCATCCTGGCATCTCTGCCAAGATAAACATTTCACAAGGAATAAAATTGTTTACTAATGACTTCTGTGCCCAGGTTTGATGTCACCTGAGGGTACAAAACTTAAAGGCATCTTTAGTAACAGAGACCACTTTCGAGAACAGATTCCCTGTTCCTTGTTTTGACACAGTTGACTCTGGGGATGGCTCTTGGTGGGCAATTACAGAGAGTCATGGGAAGAAGAGGCTGTTTTTCAATTCAAATATTATGGGCCTGGTTGGAGGTGAAGACTGTTTATTGGCCTCTACTGTTTAGCAACTAATGAAATTAATTTTTAAAGAAGAGTTAGAAATGAAGTACTGAATTCACTCTGCAGTTTCCTGGTTCACTGGGATATGAATGAGGCAACCATAGGTCTGAAGAATTCCCACAAGAGATTATTTTTGCATAATCAAGAGTAGATGGTGCAGAGATTATGGTCTCTCAACAGAAAGCTTAACAAATGCTTGGTGTTGTTTATTGTTGTGTTATACCCAGGAAACATGCCACCAAAGTCCACAACAAGCCCCCTGATTTCTACATAGCAAATTATAATTACTGAACCTAAATTCAGTATGAAATTGAAACTGAAGGACCATGTTCATTGCAAGTTAGTTATTGATCTTTAAGTGAAGAGACAAATCCATGACCACTAGGGCTCAAGAAGTCTTGCAAAATAGCCTCCAACCATTTCAGCTTCTCTGGTCACCCCCCAAAAAAAAATGACAGAGGGCTGATTAATAGTGGCTTCAGATCATAGATATGGTTTCATCCATCACAGTGGTGATTCTACTTTTCTTTACAATATTATTGAGGATAAAGATGATGGTATTACCCATGATGAATGGAGATAAAAAGGGCTGGCTGGATGAAGCTACTGGTAGCACAGGTAACATAGAAATGAGATGCTAAATGGGTAGGATAGTTCCACAGTTATTAGATTTCAGCCCCTTTCATGAGAAAGTTAGGCTAAGAACTATTCAGAGCTGGGCACAGATAAGACTACTTTCTGGTAATAGATTTTCTTTAAGGGCAATGAGATTACACAACAACAACAATAAGGAAGTCTAAGGAAGAAGATAGAGAGCCTGCTATCTGACTCTAAAATGAATTGCTGGGTAAGTTGGTTATCCCCTGAATAAGGATTTGTTCTTGTTAGATGCAATTACTAGTTTATAATTCCTTAAGTCACAAATTATTTGAAATGGATTCTATGCCTGCATGAGGGCAAAACTTTCTTTTAGTTTTAGGCCCAAACTAGAATCCAAACCAATGGAAAAGCAAAGCTGCTGGTATGAGCAGGTCTGTGTCTCCTTCTGCCAATACTTACTTGCTCGACTCAGATTCAACATTCATTATTCAATATAGTCTTATTAAGAACTGACTATGTGCCAGGTTGTCTTTCTGCCTGAATATTCAGAAGTTAGCAAAAAGACAAGATGACATCTTTAAAAACAGAAAGACCTATGGTTTGTAATGGAAAGGGAGATGAGATGCCTGGCAACACTCACTGAAGCTAGTCCCAAGCTCCAAGAGAAAAGTAGGTCACAGGGAATTATGAGAGAGCCAGCTCTCTTAGGCTATGTGGTCAAGAAACTTCTGGGTCTAGTAGAATGGTATAATTTTCAGTTAACCAGTGTCAAACAGACAGAGAAAAATACTACTTCCATGGCAAAACCCACTGTGTAAGGACACCATGGAAATAATAAAGCCATGACTAAGTATGGCTAAATGTCCAGAGACAGATATACAGACAGACAGACAGAGAAAGAGAGAGAGAAAGTAGAGACAGAGACAGAGAGACAAGAAATTTCTTGTGCAAAATCTTCACCAACTCCTGAAAATCAGAAGATACTGTGCCAAGAAGTTAAGAATTAGGTGTTATCATCTTGTAGAACATGAGCCCTGATAGTTCATAAGTTCCTCTTTAGAGACAGCAGCCCTTCAAATATTTGTAGTTCCACTCTTTCTACTTCCCCCACCATCTCAGGATGTTGTAGCATCTTCTCAGGATAGTAGAGGTTCAGAATGCCATCAGACAAATAGGACTGGGTGCTGTGAGCTTGCCCCTTTCTCAGTCAGTCTCTCCTCATCTCAAAAGTAAAACTAACTAGTTCTGTACTCCTGGTTCCAGCCCCCAGCCTATACCAGAAAAGGACAGGATAAATGCAATAGGTATCCACTTTCCAAAAGCAGAGCCAATGGGCAGTCCATGGACACGGGTTCATTCTGGCTCCATGGTTCTGCATTCTACTGGGACAAGGATGGTTTCATTAGTAGAGGAAGAAGAATGCCCTGCCAGCTATCAGCTTCCAGGAGCTTGGAGAGTGACATGGGCAACACGAGCCTGAGACAGGGATGGTGTAGACCCCATGCTATCCATCTTCTAGCCAGTAGTCAAGATAGTGAGAAAGCCACATGTTATGTTGTACAATGATTTTCCTACCATCACCTCCCAGGTCTTTAGGACTCAGTAAAGGTGTAGCTTGGTCTCTGCTTTGTTGTGGAGTCCAGGGAAATGTCTGTGACCATGTCTGTCACCCTCATCACCATATCAGCCATGGCCCAAACAATTAGAGACCTTTCCCAGCTGACCCAAGCAGAGGCAGATATAGACTTTGATATAGCATAAAGGGGGCTCACCACTGCACAGTGATCTCAGACACAGAGTAAAGAGGACCTCAAAGAATAACAAATGTGTAGTTAAGTCATCACAGACTGCCTAGAAACTGAGATGTAATCTAACTTCATCCTCCTCAGAAATGGAAAAGTAGAACACACCACTCACATGATCCTGAACTCCTCAGGCACATACACTAAGAACACCGTGGTGAAGCAGGCACACAGCATGTATGCATAAATGAGTCCTCAGGCCAATACACTGTAGAATGAAGTTAGGGGAGACTATGCCAGAGAATGCTGAACAGAANAAAACTGAACAAGAGTGACCTGGACCAGGGGTTCCTTGGTATCTATGTACATGGCTATGATTTCAAAGTGTTAATGTGTGTATAGGGGGAGGGGTGTGTGTGTGTGTGCATGTGTGTGTATGTATATATATGCCTGTGTGAATATATGTGTGCATAGTGCATGTGTATGAATGTGTATGTATGTATATGTGTGTATATGGATGTATATTTGTGTACTCAAGTATATATGTGTATATTCATGTGTATATGTGTATGCATATATATGTAAGTATGCATATGTGTATAAGTGTGTGTATATGTTTGTGCACAGGTACACATAATATTTAAACAGCTCCAATACAACCCTTTACTGTGCTGAGCAAAGACAGAAGACAGAAAATAGTTTAAAGCTTTTCTTGAAGAGTCATGAATACTCATCAGTAAGAGTACCATGTGTTTGTTCTGCAATCTCTGACAATACTGTCAGTGATAAACCGCATAGTTAAATCTTTCCTTACCCCTGCACATGTTCTTTTCATGTGTCTTTTAATGATTCACTGTCTTCAAGGGGTTCCAACCCCCTATGCTAAACCACTGAAGTGCTCTCTGACTGGCCCAAACATGACTAACATGGCACTGGCAGATCTTGCCCAGCCCCCTTCCCTCTTCCTTGCTAAACCACTTAGGAATGTAATCTACATTCCTAAAGCTAGCCACCAAGGTCTATTCCCTTATTGGCCACTTCCTTATGCCTGACCAAAACTCCAAGGCCTAGCTATCAAAACATCAAGGTCCAGCAATCAAAATTTATTATTTGGCTACACTGACTAACAGGAACAATCAGGACTTACCAACTCACCCTAGCACAGACTTCCCCTTTTCTCCTTAAAAACTACTCTTGCAGACACCTCCTGCTTCCTTTGTCTCATCCAGAGGCAGACCCCGCTCCCTGCCCACTTGTCCCTCCGGGGTAATAAATTTCCTTTAGGCTGAGAATTTGGTGTCTGGGTGTGTTCTGTGCTGACTCTAAGGCTCTTTCAATCACTCCATGTTTGCTGTTGATTAGAGTATACTAGAAGTCAGAATCTTGTAGGAAGTCAGATCTGGGAACTTTGTTCTTAGAAGACTGATCTCTGAGTAATAGAACAATTTTGTACTTCCTGAATAACCCATAGTATTCAGGTATTCATTTAACAAACACAATGGCTAAGCATGATGTTGGCGACTGTCAGACCAGGCAGTGTGTATGCAGCTGATTCCCAGAGCCCTGCTGCACTTCAGTGCACACCTGCCTTTCTTGCCACACAGTGTGAATCACATGTTTAACTGCTCATCACCTGACCTCTTGCACATGTCAGCAGAGAGGTGGAAACAGAAGCCGACACTGCAAGGCTGACTTCTCTTTCCTCATGTATTCCTGCACTTGCTTCCGGGACTGTTAATAGCTTGTATTACAGAGTCCCCAGGGCTGTGTCCAAATTTAGACTCTTCAGAAGAAGAAACAAGATTTACATGTGTCAGGATCTGGGTGACCTTGGTGTGTCAGTTGTGGAGGTCTACGAGCAATGGAGATAGGTGAAGGGGGCTTTTGGAAGAGGTAGGATGAGAATGGCTCTCCTGAAAAAATTTCATTTGATTTGTCCTTATTTCTCACTTCAATTTCCTTCTATTCGGTCCAGTTGTCTCCTGGGTTCCATCTCAGACAGCCCTCCAGCAATGGTCCTGTGTGGCATGGTGCCAACATCTTCCAGTAGGATGCTTCGAGTTGGTGGCATGGTTTTACAGGTGAGAAAGCCCCCTCACATTGCACTATACATAACTATCTGCTTGCTTACTCTGTGAGTCTATTGTCACCCTGATGGGTGAAAAACAGAGCTGAGGGCCTGTAACCTAAAGCCACAAGTGATAAAATGAGTGACAGTCTGGACCAAAGGCAAATGAGGGAGATAGGCATTTGGATTTTCTTGCAACTTAGGCAGGTTCAGTTTTTGTTGTTGTTTGTTTGCTTGTTTCTGAATATATTTAATAATTGTAGCCAACACTCACATAAAAGAACACTGACCATTGTGAGGTTCTGGGATTATTTTTCAGCTCAGTTGTTCTCTATCCTAGCCTAGTTCTCTTTGACTATTTGGAGCAGCTGTGGAACACACTCCAAGCATAGGGCGACGGGTTTGCTGCCAAGCAGCTCCAGAGGCCTATGCAAACCACAATCACTGAAGATGTTTCCCACAAGGCTTTAGGAGTACAAATCTCTTTAATTAAAATGGGGAAAGCCATCATGAATGAAGTGAGAGAAAGTTGGCTGAGAGGGGAGGGGCCAGGGAATGAAGAGAAGAAATAAATATTTCACAAGTGTTTTCAAACACTGGCTGTCCAACACCCAGTGGAAAACGCCACTTGATGGATGATATTTTGGGTTGGAAAGTGAGGCTAATTCAATGTAATGAGAGGTGAATGGGACTTCAGGCCCTTATCCAGCCACAGGAGACCCCTTACAAAAGAGCCTGCTCTTGCAGTCATTAATTTTTTATGAAGTTTAATAGGCCTGAGCCTAGAGACCTTCTGTGGTGTTGATTAGCTTCATATTTCTCTCATTAATGTAGAATCTGATTAGCTCTTATAAAAAGCATTTCATCTCGGGTCCAGGCGTGGCAGCTACATTGTTCCATGTTAGGAATTGTGGTTTGATTCACTTGAGGGAAGAAACATCCTCTGCATTGAATGCAGTGGCCTTTCTGCCACAAGAGAAGTCACAGGAGACAAGCTGTTGCTGGAGTTTTGCTGACTGTGGGAAGGGACTCTCTGCAGTGGGACTGTGGCACTTGACGAGAGGAGAGCAGAGCCAATACATGGCAAAGATGATGGAGCAGGCATCAGCCAGAGTACCAGTTAGGTCTAGATCAAAGAAGCCAAAACACTGCATGATGCGAACCAAGGGNATTTTTGTAGAGATGAGCTTTTATGTCACTGTTCGAGCTGGCAGAGCTCCTTGCTGCCTGGCTTTTGATGTCAGCTACGAAGTTGTTTCAGGCCAGCCAGACCGGCAACAGGAAAGAAAGCTGTCTGAGGATGAGAGAAGAGGGAAGCTGGGACACTCAGAGCAAGTATGAACCCATNAGAACAGCTTCTGCTTTTTACTACTGCTAACCTCAGTGTCACAGTTGGCCTCAGAGGAATGGCTGTCTCCCTTTGCCATGGAGGTATATCTTTATGCTTCAGACTAAAGCTGATTAAGAAGATTTGTGGCTTCTCAGGGAGCTGAAGACCTGAAGTTAGGTGGACCAGTGGCTCAGAGCAGTGTGGAGGGATTACCACAGCAAGGGACTACAACAGTGAAGGGGCCACCAGGGTGATGGATCAACACTGTGAAAGGGCCACCATGGCTCTGGTATCCTGATTAGACCGAAGATAATGAAAATAGCTGCTCCCTTCTTTCTGCCTTCTGAATCTCAGGATTCTTGAGGATCACACTTGCAGGGAAGTGGATTCTGGAAAGTTGCCCAGAATAGCTTACTTGGCACAACACACAGCCAATCCTGGGTAAAACATCAATTAGAATGGAATAATACCTGTGGTCCCCCACGGTGTACAGGGAAAGAACTCATGAGGAGGGGTTTCATGAGGATGTAGTCCTTGGGAGAATTTAGGCTCAAAATTTTCTTCTGACAGTAAAGCTTCTGAGGTCCCCACAATTACCCAGGGCCAGAGAACTTTAATCCAAAACAACAAAAACAGCAGCACCAAGAGTCAGAAAACCATCAGTATTTTCTCTTCCAAGTNCATCTTACTTATTCTCTGCACATCTTCTTCCATCCAGAGGACAGCTTCATGGAGGAACTGGAAATGTTTGATCATCCCTGCTGCTCATCAGCTTGTCCACTGTCCTTGCTCCCATGCTCTGCAGGTACCTGCCTACTGTCAGTCTATGCCTACCCACTGCTAAGCCAGCACTTTCCCGAGCTCTTTCCCTTTTGCATATATAAGGTCCCAGCAGGTTTCCCTATTCCCTCTGCTTCATTAGTTTTTCCTTTGCTAGTTGATCTTTGTCACGGCTTACAAACAGGCTATTACTATCTCTCCCCAGCAGAATGAAACTTCCTTTGCTGTGGACTCTACCTGTGATGGATGCTAAGGACATTCATTCAGCTTTACAGTCTTCTAACTATGGGATTGATTGACAGCACACTCCTGGTGAAATTCAACATTCTTTTGTTCTTTGATTTTTCTAAAAATTGACAGCTTGATCTAGCTGGTGTCTGATCCCTCACTGAGACTAGATGAGGTGGAGTTTTTTTTTTTCCACTGGGCAGCATGTGTTATCTATTTGTATCGTTTTTGGTAACACTGAAAACTACTGATGTTCAAAGTCAGATACATGGATTCTTTAGGGAAAGATGGAAGGAAACCCATAGATTAGAAGGGATTTAAAAAGCACAATATTTTTAAGCAGGCAAAGCTGAACTACAGTGGCTGGAAATATATACCTTGACTGATAAAATAATAAACATGAGGGTGATATCATGACAGTGAATGTGAAATGAGATGAGACAGAGAGGTGTGGGATGGATAATATGGCATTCATTTGCCTTACAAGAACTTGTTAAGCCATGTGTTTTTGTCTGGCTTCTATATTTTCCTTTTACATATTCTTCTATAACCATAATTTCTGTTCTCTGTCAAACTGAATCCAACGAGGCCCTCATACTCCGAGCCTGCCCAGTCACTGGACCTGTCTGTCAATCAACTTCTTGCAATTGTTAAACCTGTGCTCCTGTCTCAGCCTCCTGTCACCCACCCCAGCTCTTGACACAATGGCTCAGTCCTTTCCATGTAAACTGCTTTCCCCACTAATGACTGTCACCTCATAATTTTGTTAATGTCCATCTGGAATCACCTTTTCCTCCATGTCCTCATCAGCTTGGAAATCACATGGCCTCATTCCTTAGCATCTTTACCTTGATGCTATTCCTTTGGTGATCTTACATAATACAATAACTTTAAATGATACCTGTATACTGACAGTTCCTGTAAGTATCTTCAGGTAGGACATTACACTAGAATATCCAAATGTCTGCCTGCTCAACAGCCTTACCTGGGTGGCTAATAAAATCTCATTTAAGATATCACCAAACAAAGTTCTTACTACCCTAGGAACCTGTCAAAGCTGTTTCTTCCCTTCCCTGCTCACGACATATTCATGCTTCCAGTTACTCAGGAAAACCTCTTAGCATCGTGGAGGACTTCACTTTGTTCTCTTATTCCTCATCTGATCTAGAATCAAGTCTTGCTGGTGCTGACTACGTGAAGTGTTGACCTGCTTCTCATCTACTACAGCCACCTCTTTCTCACCCACATCAGGTGCCTGATATCTGTTCTTTTCNCCCCATGCCTTACACACTCTCAGGACAGTGGCCAGAATAAGTCTCTTAAAAACAGAAATTAGTGTCTTCCCACTTCACTTTCCACCTGTGGTGCAGGAGGAGTCATGGATCTTCCTTTCCATGTCACTTCTTCACTCCTGTCCTGCCAGAAGCACACTCCCACCTCCCACCCCACCCCTCATCCTCATCCCCCACTTTGTATAGAATGTCACCTGATTACACCTCTTGAACAGGCCCAGCACATTCCCAGCTGAGGACATGTGCTCCTCTCTGCCCCTCTGTCAGAAGGACTCTTCCTCAGATGTCCACATGCCCCATTTTCAAGCTTGAAAGTTTTTCAAGCTTTGAAGTTTTTGAGTGCCAGGTCCTCTCAATGACACCCTCCACAGCTGCCTTTATGTAAATCCTCTGGTTCTGCTGAACCCCCACACCCACTCTGTCACTTCCGTGATATTNCTCAGTCACCTTCCAACATATGGAATCATTTTACTAACGTACTGTGCTGAGAGACTGACATTTGTCTCACCACATAGATAGGCTTAGCAGTGCCAGATCTCCTGTGCCTTTTATTCTCTGGTCATCCCCAGGTGATGTTTACCACCTAACTTACAACTAAAATGCTTGGTAGTGAGGAAACAACCTACTCATCTCGAATTTCATTCTTGTTTTCCTCTCCAGACTGTCAGGAAACAAAAGAATAGTCTTTATCTCAGATTTCTAAAAACTGAAGGGAAAAAAATAGATTCTACCACTTCTACGGATGTAACCGACATGTTGTTTCTCTAATGGCTTGGTCTGTGATCTCTCAGCTTGCTCCTTCTGTAAGACAAGCACACATTTAATGAGCACTGCACCCATGTGCGTTTCCACGGAAGTGTGTCTAAGAAGGTAAATTGGACATTATGATTGGAGACTGCGTTTTTTCCCCCCTCNGGACTCATACTAACATACCATTAGTGAACAATGTTATTTAATTGCTAGTTATGCTTTTTATTGTTTTACTTTTGACAGGTGTGTAGTCCTGGCTGATCTGAACTCCTTATGTAACCCGGGCTGGCCTCAGACTCGTGGAGGCCCCTCTTGTCTTCCTTCCTAGTCATATGCCACCATACCTGGCTTGCTGATTATCTTTATTTCATGTAACTTGTCTTTTAATTTGAATGTTATATTCGAAGTTATTACTTGTTATCTTTTTACCAAGTCCACCATAGTTTTTCTGTGTAATGGATTGTGATCAGAATAAAAATACCTTTGTTGGCTTATGATAAGGATGCTGAATTCTCTGGAGAATGGGGAAGATGAAGCTATATTCCAGAAAAACAAAAGGATGTTTGGAAGGAAATGGTTCTGTTGCCTTGTTCTCCAGCCCAGGGACAATCACACCTCTATTTCATTTCCTTCAGTGATGTTTTTATCCTCCTTCATGATATTTCTGTCTAAATATAATATTTAACCTANCTCTCTTTGTTCACTTTCAATGGATGGAATAAGTTTAACAGGAAGCCTACCATGCCCTGTCTCCTCTGCTCTAATGATGACACAGGTCCCTATATAATACAACCCATGGCTCACAGGAGTGTCTACTACAGGGAGTTAGCCTGTCAGTCTCATTTTGGATTTAGTTTAAGTTAAATTTATTTTCTGATTCGTGTTTTTGTTATCAATTTATTAAACCAGATAGTTATAAGGTTGACTTTAACAGGGGTAAAACATCTCAAAACAAAAACGTGGAGTGTTTGTTGCTTTAAAGGAGGAAAGAGGATTTTCCTCTTCGTTTCTCATCCTTGAGCTCTGAGGAACAGAAGGGCTGCAGCTTGGGCTCCAGCTCCTGATGCATGGCTCTTTAATCTGTTCCTGATTCTGCATTTACTCTGTGTCTCTGGAAGGGATACACAGTTTGCTATAATGAATGACCCCAGCAATTTCAGCTAATGGCCAGAATTGAAACCTTTGATAATCCCAGGTGAATAATGTTGTCTCAACAGACTGAAGGAGTCTTTTACCTGCCTGACACAATGATAGATGTAATTAGTTAACAGGGACAGTCAGAGGTTTTAGTGGAGGCATTAGCAGAGATGGCTAGGGTCATTCTTAATTATGCAAATTCTCTGTCTTCTTCAGACAGAATACAAAAAAATAAAAAGAGTAAACACAGCTGGACAAAAAGATTTCAGGGAAAGCAGAAGCTGGAAAACTCATCAGAGGAGTGATTATGCATCCCTCAGGCTGGGGAAGAGAGGAAGCCTCCACTGTGGGAAGCCTCCACTTTTAGCCACACCAGACAGCTGGGATGTCTGCTAAGAATGCTTGTCTTAAGACATGTCACCTTGAGCAGACATGACTGAAAAGAGCATGATTGTGGGTAGATTTAAGAAGTTCCTAAGTAGCAGCCTTGCTCCCTAGAAGGACAAACACATGATGTCATCTTTGAGACAGAGGAGCTGAAGTGCCTTCAGCTCAGCCGAGGNAAGAAGGTGAGAAGTGCAGAGAGAAAGAGAGTCCCCCTAACTCTAAATATCTGGTCATCTCTGAATCTAATGTCCTC
Source organism: Neotoma lepida (assembly GCA_001675575.1). NCBI lineage: Eukaryota > Metazoa > Chordata > Mammalia > Rodentia > Cricetidae > Neotoma > Neotoma lepida. The sequence goes on along the minus strand of LZPO01108330.1, from coordinate 67,205 downwards.
TGACTTTTCTGCCATTCCAATTTGAGACCTTATGTGTTTCATTTCTGCTTCCCAGCAAATAGCCCCAGCTAGTGTCAGATCTAAGGGAAGGTGCGTAATTCGACATGTCATTAAAAAACAAAGGGCTCTATGCATCAGATGTGTTTATGTTTCTTGTAAGGCTTTGACACATCAATGGTTATCACCTGTGGTTGAGTAAAATCTTGGCATGAAATCAATTTGATGTGCAACACTGAGCAGCTTTCTTTAATGTCTTTGGATAAGATGAGACAGGCCTTGCATCCTTGTGGAGTGGCAAAGGAGTGACCTAGGCCTATCACTCCATCCTGACAAGGATCCAGCTGGTCCCCAAACATAGTCAAGAGAAGAAAATGTATGGGCAGCAACTCTTGCTGGTTGAGTGGGAAAAACTTTGGAGTACAGCTAGGCCGTAGGTGCCTCTAATGATGGGCTGGTAGATGGGGTGGCTAATGCTAGGCCTCCACTTTTTAGTGGCTTTTTCTATGCATTATTGTTTTCCTTCTAAAGCA
>LZPO01108330.1:52661-64465 GCA_001675575.1 Neotoma lepida | reverse complement strand
CCATGCAACCTTCACTTTATAGCATGGCTGCCTCTGCTCATCCTAACCATGTGGAAAAAGATGGAAGATGCTGAATGAAAACCAGAGGTACAGAATACACAAAGTGCCAGCTATTTTATGTCTCTTCATCAGTTAGTAGCTTAATTAAATATTTTTTGGAAACTATTTGGTACAATGGTCTATGTATCCTGTGTACCCAGTGCTATGAGCATTAGGTAATACAAAAACTGTGTCTTCCACGGAGACCCTATGCAGTTTAAAGGTTGAAACCTTAACACAAGAAACTTAACCTGTAGCCCAGGCTGCACATGGTTATTGTGTAAGGAGTGAATGGTAGCTATTAGTATGGCCTATATCATCAACACTGAAGACCACGGCCATCTTCAGTCTCACCACCCACTGGGATTTCCTGTGTGAAGACCTTCCTGTTACTAGCCATTCTGTCTCTTTAAGAGTCACCTTGGTGTGCTTTTATTTCCACCTTGGGGTCACAAGACTGTGCAGCCTCTGCAGTGAGNGTTATGTGAGAATGTGGTGATTCTCAATTTAACTGGTGACACAAAGTCTGAAATACCTCTACCCATTCTGAAGAACCTTATGGTTTACATGGCACACATAAAACCTACTACCTGCTCTGCTGTCTTTTCCTCTACTGCTTTGTGGCTCCCCTGAGTTCCCACGCATTTTGGTCTTGACATGGCAATTGGGAGAGCATGTGTTTTCATATACCATGTAATCTCTTGCCNTATATTTTCTCAAGTCTTTTTTTTTTCTGAAATAGAATGTAACCAACCCCAAACCCTCAACTGTCTTATAGAGCTTACAAGAGGCAGCGTGAGGGGAGGCTTGACTTTATGCATTGGTCCTCTCCTGGTTGCTGCTATCTGTGTCTGAGCAATATGGGAAAAGACAGATTGACAGGGATTAAAACAGGAAAGGGCAGATTAACAAGTATTAAGTTATTGGAAACCTTTTGCTAATTTAATTTTACTTTTCAAACTCAGAAATATCTCTCATAGGAAATAACACTTTGTGCAGTGCAATGGATATACATGCTATTTAATAATCAGGGTGGCTGTCCTCAATACCTAGGTTCATTAGTTGGTATAGANATGACAGATTTTAGAATAAACTACAAACAGCAGAACTGCTTGAGAGGGTAGTGTGGGAGGTAACTGGCAAACTGTGAGGAACAGGTTTGGGTTTGGCACTCTCTGTGGAGTTCACTCTGCTGTCCACAGCATCTGTGTCTGGTTAGCTCAGTAAATTACAGAGCAGTGCCAGAGACTCCAAGGTCATGGGCTTAAGGGCCTGGTGGACACCTTGACTTTGTTCCTGTGCTTTGGCTGGAGAGTTTGTGTTCCTTGCCATCTGTCTCAGACATGTGTGTGGGCTGTGCAAGAGANTGCAGAGTCCATGGGAGAGATTGNACTTGATAGCATATCTGAACCAAAGTCTTCCTCAAAAAACACCTTCTGGAGAACAAGGGTACCCATATTATCATTCATCATCATAGGTGGCTAGCTACCTATGGGTCAGTTTGGGGCACATGCACACACACATACATACCAGGACATTGTTTCTCTACCTCAAAAATATACAACACTGGCCTCAGGAAGAACTGGTTGAAACAGTAAACATATCAGTTCAGTTCAGTCCCACTGTGGAGGGTNCTCCAAGCCAAGTGGCTTTGGAAATGGCCATTACACCCCCTTGCCTTCTTTGCATGCAGAGACCGACAGCAGTTTCATTAAAGTGAGGCACCCAGAGTGTGGCCGGTTCCTCCTGTGGATACACACTCTGGGTCATCAATCAATTCTCATTTGATTCCACAAAGCCCCTTTACTGAAAAACATCCAGGCCTCTCCAATGGATGTGGCTCCTGGGACACTTCTGATTAATACCAATCAGGTTAATGGCTTAGCTATAGTTAATGGTGCTTGCTCTGTAGCTGCAACAACAAAAATTAATAGCAAATCCTCCATTCATTTTTGCAAATCAGAGGAAAGGGACACNGAGGGTCTGACAAGCTCTAATCTTTATGATTTAATGGAATCGTGTTAGAGGACACAGCCCTCGGAGACTGGGAAACAGAAAAGATTCACTGTCATATCCCTGGCTTTAAAGATCTGAGCTCTTTCTAATACTCTGTCAACAGCTTTCTGTCACGCGGCTTTACAGGACAGGACAAACCATCTAGAGGAAGGATTCGGGCACAAGTGGGTCATTAGTGCTGCGAACACACGTGAGCTTCATCTCCATGGAGGGGGCACAGCCTCGGCAGGCATCTTATCATAATGAGCTAGTCAGTGTCTTCCAGGCACCAGATGACTCACTTTGTCTCTACAGGTGACCTTTATCAACTCAATGTCACAGACATTCCAAATACTGAAACAGTCAGTCTTGGAAAGTCCTTGGGACAAGGAACTGGGGCTTTTTGTAGCTGAATCACATATCACAGGTCACCACATGTCAGGCATCAGCACAGCTTAAAAGTGTGCTCCAAGAATTCCAGAGACACTTAGCATTGAGGGTCCCCATGCATCCAGTAGCTTGATTGCAGGGAAGGTTAGGATTAGGGCAGCTGCTGCTGNTGCGANCAGANGGAAGAAGCAGCTGTGTGATTAGGGACTCAGACCCAAGCTAGAGTTAAGACANACATGGGGATGAGAGAAGGTGCACACAAGACTCCATTAGGCTCTCATTGAGCTGTGGTCTTAATTTACATTTTAGGGAGTCAGTATTAGTCTGGCAGCCAGCAAACCACCATTGTGTAGGTATTTCATTTACTTTGAAACATCCCATCCTTAAGGAGGCTTTAAAAACTCAGAAAGGGAAAGAAACTTGCAAGGCTGAAGAAGCAAACAAAATCCTCAAGTCTCAAGAAGCTCTGGAAACAAGATCATATAAATAGTGACAATGGTAGGAGAGAGGCAGCTCTTCCCAGCCAAGCTGCCTGCAAATTATGCTGGGGGCTCCAGAGACAGAGCTCTTGTGAGTTGGCACCCATGCTAGAGTTGGGTTTTTGGTGACACATCTGCCTATGCTCCCATATTCTCATGTTCTCCTCTAATCCTGGTAAATTCACTGGTTCACTAAACTATGCTTGGGTGAAGTAATTTCTTTGGTTTGTTATGAGTTCCCTAACTGGAATAAATAGACAGTTGTCATGTCTCCCCACAAAGAGCCACAGGACACTCAGCAAGAGTCAAATCCTTGAGAACATTGTAGCTTGATCTGGGGTGGGGGGTGTGGAGGGGAGAGATTCTAGTTCTTATTTGGATGAAAAGAGACAAAATTCAGTCCAGGAGGCAAGAGAGAAACAAACTTTGAGTAAGAACAGAACGGCTGGCAAAGAATTTGGGATTCTTATAGGCGAGGAGAGTACTGAGGCCTGCTCCTATCAAGTAGCTGGATAAACTGGCTGGGAGGGCAGAAACAGNCATCCCAGCACAGGCATCGGGTACCCTGGCTCAGCAGAAGACTCAGTATCAACTAGACCTGTGTCTGAGGCAAAGTTCCTGCCTTGGCCAGGGGCTGAGGGGCAGAATCCAAGGGTAAACAGTCTCAACCAGGGGCTGAAGAAGGGAGAAGTGTGGAGTAAACACATGTCTTCTTTTCAGAGCTGATGGCCAACTTGGTTGGATCAAGGAACATAGGGCATTCTTGACCCCTGCTTTTTAGCCTTTTAGTGTGTCTATGAGGAAATTCCAGAGAAGCACAGATGAGCACCACCATCCATGATTCTTTGCCTCCTGGTCCTCTGAGATGTGAGGAAGCTCCCTCACATGGCTCCACCATGGGGCCATTTCCCATTATGCATGCCTTCCTCACCATGATTGACTATATCCCCTCAAACTGATCTGAAATAAATACTTCTTCCCTTAAGTGGCTACTTGTCAGGTGCTGGTGACAGCAACAAAAATAGCAACCAACACAATAGACTGCAGCTATTTAAACTAATGTACCTTGAGTAAAGGTAAAGGTTTTCCTGTCCCATGAACCATGTGCCAAAAGCCAAACAGCCACAAGTAGTTCACAGAAAGAAACACACCTGAAAGTACAGAATAACATACAGAATAACAACTTTCCACCTCTGTAGACCATGCCATTAGACATCATTGACCCATCTTTGAGCACTCAGCACCAAGAGGCTTTATCGACTATTTAGTCCAGGCTTACTTTGCTAGAAGGAAGATCCTTAACCCTAGTGTATTTTGCACAAGGTCATGCAGCTATGCTGTCCCTAGTCTTTCCTTGTACACATGAGCTCTTCCTGCCACTGCATGAAGCCTTGCTGGGGGTGGGTGAACTGTAGGCTTTCCTTCTTGTTAATTGATGAGTTGGGGTAGGACAGTGGCAGAGCAAGTTCTCTGATGGGACTAGTTTTCTAGGTTTCTGGCTTTCAAATGTCCCCAGAACATGAACATCAAGGTTCCTCACAGCAGGCATTTCTGGTATGATACTGAGATTTGCAGGCAGTGCAGTATTTGGGGGTCTTCAAATGAATTTCATGGGATTACCATAAATGTCAACCTTTCCCTTCTTACTGGTGGGCAAAACAAGATGCAGAGCTCAATGCTACACAGTCACAAGAGACGTCAGAAGCTGTGATGCTAATTACTATCTTCAAGAACAACTNGAAATGAAGAAGAAAATGAGCTACACCTCCAGACCCGTAGGTGTCTGTCACTGTTAAGGGTTTGAGTGAACTATTCCCCAGGCTCCTATGTTTGAACACTTGGTTCCCAGCAGGTNGTGCTGTTTGGGGAGGTTGAGGAACATTTAAGAGTTTAGGGATGGCTGGCCAGAGTATGTCACTGGGGGATAAAATGGGGGTGTATGGGTGTAGAAGAGGTAAGGGTGTGTGGGGGGGGTGAGCTTATAGGTTATTGGTGGCTCTGGTTCCAGCCCAGTCCCTTTCTTTGCTCCCTGATGTGAGATAATGTAACAAGTCACACTGCAAGCTTCCATGAGCTGAAATCGAGCCTACTTCCTCTAAATTGCTTCTTGTCTGGTATTCAGTTGCAACAAAAAAATTAACCAGTATCTTGTTCCTTTTTGTTCTTTCCTGTTTTATATTCTTGGCTTGGGTTTCTCTAGCTTTCAAATTATGGAAGTGTTAGTCTGGAATTGCAAATGTTGGGAAGAGGAATGGCCTTCAGGGTGCATGGGAGCCAGCCTAACCCCAAATAATGAGGAGTCAGGATACAGTNCTCCATGAACCATTAGATGAGTGAAACCACACCGTTGNTGTACTTCGATCACACAGACATAGACAGGAAAACTGAATGCTTAAGGGTTTCCTTCATCCCTTACCATATTCTAAGGCTATTTTAAGAGTTTTAAACTACCCAGGTTAAAAAGGAACAAAGATGCAACATCAGTAAAGTATTAAAAAAAATTTCCCACAATATGTCCAGTAAAGCTGTTTCCTTTCCATATCTGAACTATCTAGCATCCCTCTGATGAGTGGGGTTTTTTCCTCATCCCTGTTCATTAGCCAAACCAATGAACAGGAGTCCACAGGAATTCCAGTGTGAACCAGAACTATTAAAACTATTAATAATAATTAGTATTTTGAATAAAAGATTCATCCATCCAGCAAATATTTAATGAATTCCCATGATTTACTTAATACCTCCTGCATGGTTGCTTTCCTGACTGATTCAGAGAAATAAAGCCAGAAAGAGCATGGAAGGAGGAAGTGAACATTTCCTCCTTCCTCAGTATAGACTATGCAGGAACGCTNTCACCACACCACTTCAGGGTGCCTTGCTACTTTGGGAATGTAGCTCAGTGATGCAGTGCCAGACTTATTGATAAAGATTTATCTATAAAGCTGCAGATATAAGGAAATAGGGAGCAAAACTCTGCCCTCCTCGGAGGTCTTCTGAGAAGGAAACCCAAACAAAGCATGAAGGAATGAACATCATCTCCCATCAAGAAATTTGTGTTACAAGATGCAGGACTGAGGAGAAGCCCTTACACAACAGTTTGCAGGATGACATGGAATCCGTTAATCACCCAATCCTTACATGCCTCATTAGCCCTCTTAGAGCCCCTTTTATGCCTCTGATTCCCAGATCCTGGAGGCCTCCAAACAAGAGGGAATGTGCTTTGGTCCAATTATGTCCATGTGTAGCTTACTGTGCAGCAAATCTCTGCAGTGTGTTTCTGCTAATTACAAACATTAATTATAAGGGAGCCCAGGGAGGTTATGTCCATTCCAAAGTCCACCAGAGCTCACCTTAAAATCTAGGAGGGGTGAGGAACAGCTCTGAATGAAGGAACTGTGAATACCAGAAGCAAAGGCGGGTACCCTGTTAGTTTGTTTAAATGGACATGGGTGAGAGCTACACATAGCTAGNAGCCCCTGAAGATTTTTTCTTGAAGGTCAGGATTGGTCTCAGATACAGCAGACTCTGTCTACAGATGGNGCTTAAATAACTTTAGATGTGGTAATAACAGAGTTCAAGATCTGGACTAAAAAAGGATTAGATTCAGAAATAAGTGTGGTGGTTTGAATGAGGATGGCCTCCATAGGTTCATATTTGAATACTTGGTCCCCAGTTGGTGGAACTGTTTGGGATGGATTAGGAGGTGTGACCTTGTCAGAGGATGTGTTTCACCAGGGGCTGGCTTTGAGGTTTTAAAAGGCTCACATCATCTACATATTCTCTCTCGCTCTCTCCCTCTCTCTTCCCCTCCTCCTTCCTTGTGGTTGTAGATCAAGATGTGAGAACTCATTTCTTCCTTCATTCCACCATGATGGATTCTAACCCTCTGAAGCTTTATTTTACAAGTTGCCTTGGCCATGGTGTTTTTATCACAGATAAAGAGAAGTAACTAAGAAATAAATAAACTATAAAGATACCTTTAAAAATATCCATTCCCACTGCACTCAGTGGGCTCAGTTCTGTACCTGCTAACAGTAGTGCACACCAACCGTGCATTTANAATATGTGTGATATTATTGTATCCCACTTTATGGAAAGCCAGAATGATGACCTTCAGAAAAGAATTTGAGGANTCGGTGGAGCAAAATTAATGAGTTTATAATACAGATGTAAGAAATAGTACATGCCTTAGGTTTCAGTGCATGTGGACAAAGAGAGCTCTTCTGTGCAGTGAAGGATTGGTGTATGTAACTGAGATGATGTACACTTCTCAAGAGGGAGGCCACCCCTTACATATCCTGAAAATGGCTACTCTGTGACCATGTGGCTCTTGGAGTTAAATTGCTTGAAATATTTAATTTACAACCACATTCAAATAGCAAATTGTAAAAATTAAATGAAGTGTTAGAATGAAGTAAAATATAAGTTGGTTTACTTATTTCTTGTATCTACAAGAATTCCCCTTTGTAAATGAAAGTGTGAAGTGGCCTCATGAGATGCACTATTTAGGTGTAGAGAAGAGAGAGGGTGATGAGGTCACATGTGCTCTGGTCATAAGCAAGCTCAGTTCATTTGTTCTTTATGGCCTTGTTTGAGATGTCTCTTAGAAAAAGAAATATTGTCTCTGTNAGCAACCTTAATTTTGTCCATTATGATAAAGGCTTTCTTCCCAGCCAATTGGAAATATAAACTAGATCCTTGTGTAAAAGGCCTCTTTCCTTTTCATGATCCCTTAATTTTCCCTGACTTGTATCCTGCCTCATTATTATTGGCATTTAACAGATGAGGAAGTAGAAGCATAGAAAAGCAAATTGTTTACTCACAAGCATAGCTAGAAAATGTCTAAGTGCCAAAAGTGCCTTTGGAGTCAGCTTTCAAATTCAGAATAACCAGAGCCCAGAGTGAGTGCTTTGTGCTTGTCCTCAACTGAATACCAAACGGTAAATGCAGGGTCTGAGTGGGTGGCTGAGAGTGAAACACTTGCTACTGAGAGTGAAACACTTGCTGTGTGTTAGGAACTGAGCTTAGATCTCAAGAATCATGTCAATGCTGGGTGGGCATGATGGTCTGCCTANAATTCCAGCACCCAGAAGGCAAAGAGAAGGGATCCCTGGAGCAAGCTGGCTAGCAAGACTAGAAAAATCAAGTTCTAGGTTTCACTGAGAAACTGCCTCAGTGAATGAAGTGGCTATTAATCAAGGAAGACAGCATTAACCTTGGGCATGTACACACACACACACACACACACACACACACACACACACACACTCACAGCTATTCCTTGAAAACATTCAACAAAAGAAGCTTAAGGTGCTACCAAACAGTGGCCTTTATATTAAGGACACAGCTGTTCCTTGATATCTGTGGGGACTCTCCAGAGCCCACATATATCACCTCTCAGATAAAATGGCACAGCATTTGCATATAACTTATTCCCCCTCCCNTTTTTACAAGCTTTCAATCACCTCGGATTACTGATAAGACCTAACACAATATAGATGCTATACAAAAAGTTATCACACTGTATTGTTGAGGGAGTAAAGAGAAAAGAACTTGTTTGTGTTCTGTACAGATGCTACTTTAAAAAAAAAATCACTTTCAATCCAAGCTTTTGGGAATCTACAGATACCAAACCCACAGATATTTAAGGCCATTCTTATTGTTTTGTTACCAAGTAAGCAGGGGCATTCAATAATGATTAAAAGGCCAATTCCTGGAAAGAGCATGGTAGTTTTAAAGAAATATGCATTAATAACAGAATCTCAAAATAAGTAAATTATATAATGCTACACAAACTTACAATACAGTTGGAAATTGATAGTAAGCAGTTAGTAGGTATGTGGAAAATATAAACAATATTTCCCCCATCATGACTTAAATGAGATTACCAAAAGTGGAATGAGAGACATCACTACAAATTCTACAGANATTAAGAAAATACAATGATCAACTTTATGTGAGTAAGTTAAATAAAATAAGTCAATATACAAAGTACTTGATGAACGTCACCAAGACTGACTCGGGAGGCGATATTGTATCAGATTAGTAATACATATGTAATAATATACAGTGTATAATACATATACTGGTGGTTAGCGATGCTTTATATATTTGTCAATGTTTTATATGTGTGTATATGTATATACATATGTATGTATACATGTATATGTGCATATATGAGTGTGTGTGTATTCATTAATGTTATAGATTAATTTTAACTAAGAAAACTACCATTCTAAGTGGGTCCACCTGTAATTCTATCAAACATGTAGGGTAGAAATACTATCAACATTAAAATTTAACTTTTGGAAAGTAAAGGAGTCTTTCCCAATTTATTTCTCCACAGTACTCTGTGACAAAATCAGACAAAGACACCACAGTGAGAAAACCGATACTCCACTGTGTATGAACACAGGTTGAAACAATTGTAGGGGCAAGATATCACTACACAGTCCAGAGTGGCCTTTATCATCCTGCCTCAGCCTCTCAAGTACTTGGATAATAAGCATCTTCTACCATGNCCAGATAGATACCAGCATTCTTAAAATTTAGCCACTGAATCTAATAATATACAAGAAGGATAATGCCTCATGACTGACTAATCTGGTTCCAAGGATTTTGGTTTGATATAATGTTGATTGGATATACTGTTAGAATCCAGACCAGACTACTGCTCAGGCCACAATAACTGCAGTAGCCCTTCTCCTCTCCCAGATACTGTCAGAAACCCTCCTGGGGTCACTGTCTGTGAACCTCTAGTTAACAGAATATCTAAGTACCAAAATTTCTTAACTGTGGAAGTGAGTTCACATCAAAGGGGTTATTGATGACCATACATCCTGCTCCCCACACCCTTCCTGTCTTATTGCTTGAGAATCAGAGTCTGTCTGAAGGTTCCAGCTATAAAACCACTCACTCAGAGCTATAAAAAAACACCCTCACTTCTTTAAGGGTTCACATTCCTTTCTCCCTGCCATGCTGTTATGTGTCTGCCCATCATGTTAATAATTCTTCTAATAAATTTTTTCCCCTGACAATTCATCTCAGTGTCCCTCCAGAACTGACAACTTGAGACCTTTTGGTTGCAATTTTTAAAATTCAAGAGGCAATAATTGTTTTAGTCTTAAATAACGAAATAAAAGAGAAAATAACATGACTATTTAAATAGATGAATACAAAGCATTTGTTAGCTTCAATATGAAATCATCATAAAAGTTTTTACCAAGTTAAGAATAATAATAAAGTTCATTACCAAGACCTTCCATTAACTGCACATTTAAGCTAAAGTGCTGCATACCTTACCTTTCCCTAAGATTGGTTTTTCTCCTCATCCTTCCTCATTTTGCTTCAACATTTCTGATTTTAATTAAAATGTAATTATATAATTCCCCTCTACCTTTCCTTTCTCCAACTCTTCCCATGCCCCCCCCATTCCCTCTAAAATTCCTGGCTTCTTTAAATTATTATTGTTACATACACATATATGCATAAACATATAAATGCAACCTTCTGAGTCTATTCAGTGTTGCTTGCATGTAAATGATTTCAGGGCTGACCACTTGATATTGGATAAACAATTAGGAGGCTCATTCCTGGAGGAAGACTCCTTCTCCCACTTGATCTCAGCATCCCTTAGTTGCCTATAGTTCTTTGTTTATGAGTGGGACCCTGTGAGATTTCCCTCTTCCGTGTTAGCATGTCTATTTGTGTTGTGATTCTTCAGGTCTTATTTAGGCAGCCATATTGTTGTGTGAAGCTTTTCTGTCATTTCTAGGAGACACAATCTCACAGCAGATTTCCTGGTCCTCTGNCTCNTACAGTCTTTCTACCCTCTCTTTCTGGGTGTTCCCTGAGCCTTAGGTGCAGGAGTTATATCATAGGTGGATCCACTGGGGCTGGGCAACATATGAAAACTGTTCTCTTTGTCCAGTTGTGGTTTTCTGTAATGGTCTTTGCATGTTCCAAAAAGATGCTTCTTTGGTGAGGGTTGTGAACTACACTTGTCTATGGGTATAACTTTTAGTGTTTAGAAAGCAGTCAGGAATTATGATAGTTTCCTAAAGTGGTCATGCCTTTGTTTTAATCCTTAAAGCAGAGCAATGAGAGGAGAATGTTAACCAATCACGTGCTGGAAATGAAACGAATACAACTTATTTTATGTGATTTTTGTATATGCCTGATATTATTCATATGAAACTCTAGAAAAATTATATTGTAACAGTTTCAGAAGCAGGTAGGCAGTTTCTTGGGCTGGGATCAGGAGAGGAGGAGTTGGGGTGAGGAAAGTATTTTATACATTGTACATTCAGTGTTACACTCTTAAGGTGGAGGCTCTGACCAATGACAGTGAGGTCATCAGTANACACTGGGAAGTGCAGTATGGGCTTAGCCCAAGTTTGGTCAGAAGTACCCAAAACCAGCAGNCCAGCCTGCAGACAAATGCCTGCCTGGTCATGGGTGAAGCCTGTGACAGGTGGCATTTTAAGCTGGTGAAACCAGCAGAAACAACAGATGATGCAGGATTGTTGATTCCATGTGGTAAAAGAAATCAAATGATTCCTGAGCTACACTATTCATAAAATCTCAAGTCCANATACACTTAAAACTTAAACACAAATGTCAAAATTGCTCCTGNAGTTCAGTTGAAGAGAGGGAGGAGGGATTATAGGAGCAAGGGGGGTCATAATCATGATGGGAAAAACCACAGAGATAGCTGACCCAAGTTAGTGGGAGCTCATGGACTCTNGACTAACAGCTGAGGAGCTTTTATGGGACCAGACTAGGCCCTCTGAATGTGGGTGACAGTTGAGTGGCTTGATGTGTTTGTGGGTCCCCTGGCAATGGGACCAGGACTTATCCCGGGTACAGGAACTGGCTTTTTAGAGCCCATTCCCTATGGTGTGA
>LZPO01108329.1:6078-44813 GCA_001675575.1 Neotoma lepida | reverse complement strand
TTTCTTTGCTACTACAATGATGATTAAGATCTAATGGACAGTTAACAGACACTAGATTCTCTTTTAGGCACTTGACATTTGATAATCAATTTAATATTTATGCCAACTGTAAAATATCAATCTTCTTTAGATATGGTAGTCTCTCAATTTTTAATTATTATTGAAATATTAAGGGAAATGTTTCTAGAATATATGGATTCATTTTGAAATATATGCTATTATCTCTCATTTGAAAGTGAGTTTTTAAAATGTGGATTCTGAGTTCTACATCCTAAAGTTTGGTTGTTAGTTCTATGATGAAAGTCAATAAATGTTTCTTTTATTTTTAAGACTATAACAAAATTAACATTTTAGCTTTTATCATTGTTGTTACATATATATATATATATATTCCTAAATATAACCTACTCAGTCTGTATGAGTCAAAGATTTTATTTTTGTTTTATTATCTTTGATTTTTTTCTTTTATTTCTTGTATAGTTTATCATGTGAAAAGGTTAGATCTAAATTTAATGTGCTTTTCTCTCTCACCCTCTTGTAAGTCCACCACAAGATAATCAGCTCACCCATCTATCATGTCTACAAAAACAGTGTCATGTGGATAATTATATTAAGTTCTGCTGTCAGCTTAAAGTGTAGCCAAGTCCCTGAGGTCTATATTGTATCAGCCTCTCTGTCCCTTTCAGGGTGACTTGGGGAAAGACTTCCTTCCTTAGTTTTTTTCTAGAAGGGAACTCCTTCAGTACTATTCACAGTTTAAATTCTCTCCTTTGAAACTAATACCGATTTCATAAAATGGAGGCCAGTGGGTGGGTGGAGTTTTGTATTCAGATGACCTTAGATGTCGTCCTATTAAAAAACACAAGGCTTCTCTTTAAGGGTACTAATAAGAACCCTTCTTGTCTGTAACTTTATACCTTCTTGTTGCCAGCCTATTTTATGTATCTTTTTGGTCTGTTCTTTNTCACTGTAGACAGAATAAAAATAATGAGCAATGACCTTAAGAAGATTACTGATAAAGGTTGCCTTAGTTAGTTTCTATTGATGAGATGAAGCACCATGACCAAAGAAACTTGGGAATTAAAAGTTTATTTGGCTTATACTTCCACGTCAGAGTCCAGCATCAAAGGAAGTCAAACAGGAACTCTAACAGGGCAGGGACCTGGAAACCTGAACTGACAGAGAGGCCATGGAAGGGTGCTGTTTACTAGTTTGCTCTATATGGCTTGCTCAGCCTGCTTTCTTATCTAATCCAGGTTCACCAGCCCACGATGGGCCCCACCTTAAATAGGCTGGGCCCTCCCATCTAACTACTAAACAAGAAAATGCCCTATGGGCTTGCTTAGAGCTCAATCTTTTTTTTTTCATTTTTTAAATTCATTTTACATACCAATCACAGATCTCCCTCTCATCCCTCCTTCTGCTCCCCTCACCCTCCCTGGCTTCCCCCCAGCCCCCCACCCATCCTTCATCCCCTCCTCCAACAGCTTAAGTTCTCCAATGGGAGAAGAGCTAAGCCTGGTACATTCAGTTGAGGCAGGACCAAGCCCCTCCCCGATGCATCAAGGGTGAGCAAGGTGTCTGACCATAGGTAATGGGATCCATAAAGCCAGCTCATGCTCAAGAGATAGACCCTGATCCCACTGCCAGTGGCCCCTCAAACAGACCCAGCTACACAACTGTCTCGTGTATGCAGAGGGTCCAGTCCAGTCCCATNCAAGTTCCACAACTGTTGATCCAAAGTTCATGAGATCTTTTGTAGAGCTCAATCTTATGGACACATTTTCTCAATTAAGGCTCCCTCACCTCCAATAACTGTAGCTTGTATCAAGTCAACATAAAACTACCTAGCACAAAGGCAGTACTTAGAAGAGGCTTTGCAAAAAATCTTCATGGGTTGTATCAAAGGTCAAAACAGAAGTAAGGGAAAAGAACTTCTCTATGCTCAGTATACAGCTGGTATATTGCCACTTAAGTAAGTTATAGGAGAGGAATGTTCAAGACTGTGCCATATGGTGCTTTTGGTAATATTAATGTTTCTTATTAAAAACAAAACAATATTGTAGTAGGCAAGGACATTTATATAACTGGTGTGATGGATCCCTTGCCAGATGATAATTTTTTCAAGAAAAAGACTTTCTACTTTTTTCATATGAACGGGGGATGGCGAATCTACCTNTCAAATTTACATTTTTATAGGCATTTATTTTTCTTTTATAAACTGGGAAACAGATTGAGGAGTCATAAAGGACTAAATAGAATTTCAGGAATCAGTCTAATAAATAAGATTAGAAGAATAAAAATAAAGAACTGTCATTCACTGTAAATATACATAAATCTAGGTAGTCAAAAACTCTATCACATCAATTTCATAAAATACAATCTCCAGGGAAATTTGATTTTCATTCACATACTCTACTTCATTTAACTTTTAGTGAAATCAGTCTTAAAATGTCATAATGCCAACCAACTACTGCGTAGTTGATAAGAAAATTGTAAAATTGAATTGTATCTCAACTTTCAAGGCTTGCTTGTCTCCTTTCAGATTGGAGCATTAATTACCTCTAATTACTATTGAGTGATTCTTATACTTCATCACAACTGTCCCATTACGTCTTTAATCAGTGATCAAAACAAGAGCTTAGGGGATCAGCAAACATAACCAGTTCGCCACTGTGTTCTATCTTTAAAATTGACTTACATAACTCAGAAGACAATATATATCATTGACCGTAAACATACACACACACAAATAGAGAGAGAGAGAGAGATAGATGAATAGATAAATGATATGTGGATAAGCAGGTAGATAAACAGATAGATGATAGTCAGATAGACTTTATAATGTGTTTGTAAAATTGCTATGTTTAGGTTTATTAATATCTAATTCCCCTTGCCAAAATCTTAAAACTGTAATAAAACACTAAAGTATGAGGAACAGTCACATGTACTTCAGAGCATTGGAAAATTCAGCACTGAAAATTTAATACTTGAGATTTTCTTAATTCNTCCTGCAAAGTAGTTATCATAAGATGAGGTGATGGGGTGATACAAAAATGCTCATGATGACAGGTACAATGAAACCAATAATCCGGTAGAGACAAAACAACATAAAATCTTGTGACTTCTGACAATTTAAATCTTTATACAGCTCCCCAGGAGGGTTCTAAGATTCATAAAATTCCAGTTTCTTTATTTTATCACCTTCAACTCCTCTTGTAAACAAGAGCCTCATTGAAGTTTCTTTTCCTCTTAAAATAACTTTCAAATAACATTTCCCTGTTTACCTGGGGCAGATTCTTGTTTTTCTGCTTCGTTAGCCCCTTTTCAATCATCCATGTAGGCTGCTTATTTCTCTCTCTTCCTATGAGTTAAGCAGAACCTCTTCTGACAGCCTGGGAATTATGTCTGCCTTTCATTGGTTGGGTGTGTCCTTCAGAAACTCTTCTGGCTGATGCAGACATTTACCAGGAATGACTATGTTAAAGTTGAGATTCAAGAACTATCAGCCACTGAAGCCATGCTCCTAGACTGAGGGGAAGATGGAATAGTCACTCAATCTGTTTTTTATATGTGATTTCAGGAACACTGTCCTCATTTCCTCAACTGATGTCACCCTTCTAATGGCCATGGTGACAGGAGATAATTTCCCCCCATACATTCTGATTTTGCAAAATACTAAAGAACACTGTCTTTCTGTGACCAACGATACCACACTGTGATGTGAGCAAAACTGCTTCCCANGAGAGGTCATAAAACTAGAGTCATAAAAATAAATTAATTGAACTGTGTTCCTTGTATTTTTAAATAATTTTAAATAAAGGAGAGTACAGAATAGAGTGCACATAAAGAGGACAGTTTTGTAGTTAGTTTTCTTTGAGTTGCACATGAAGATAAGAGTCTGTGAGCATATATAGCATATACTCATGCAAAACTTATTTTTTTTCCTNTGAGTTATAATCTAAAATGCTGGAAAAGGTTTGCAGGGTCTCATGATTGAGCTTGAATAATTCATACTTTTTCCTCTCTGTGGTAACAGAATTTACTAAGCTGTAGCAAAATTTTATCATGTCTAGTTCCCTGGGTCTCTCCTGGGTTAATAATGTTTCTAGGCTTCATTGGATTTGTCCTTGCTGTTCAATTCTATCTCTCTCTGACTTTATTCATACACTTTTAGAGAAGTTTTAAGTTTACAGCAAGATTGAGAAGGTCTCATATGTCCCTATCTTCACANCCACTGATTGTCCCAATATTAATACTGTACCATGCAGATTATTATTCATTATCAACAATCCAACATTGTTATATCATCAACAAAGTCTATGGCTAAAATAAGTTCTTGGTTTTGAATATTTTTGTTTTGAATTGTGTATAGTGATATATATATATATAATATTGTTTTATATATATGTATAACAAGTATTTGTAGCACAGTGAAACTACTGTGTATGTAATAACAGTATATATATATATATATATACTGTGCTACAAATACTTGGTGCACTGTCATTTGGTCTTTTCCAACCAGTAACCAACCCCTGGCAACCACTCCTAGCACTATGTCTTTTGCCTTATCCATAATCAAACATTATGAATCAAACACTATGTAGCATTTTTCCAATTTAGTTGGCTTCATTCATTTAATAAAGTGCGTTTAAGTTTATTCTGTTTTGTCATAGCTTGGTATTTCTTTTTCTTAATTTTCCTTTTTTTAAAAATTAAAATAGGCTGGGCGGTGGTGGCGCACGCCTTTAATCCCAGCACTCAGGAGGCAGAGGCAGGCGGATCTCTCTGAGTTCGAGGCCAGCCTGGGCTACCAAGTGAGTTCCAGGAAAGGCGCAAAGCTACACAGAGAAACCCTGTCTCGAAAAACCAAAACAAAGAAGAAAAAAATTGAAATAAATTCTTTTCTCATACATACCAACCACAGCTGGGATTCCTCCCTCCACTCGTCCCATCTCCCCCNACCTCCCCTCTTCCCCAGGTCCACTTCCCCTCCATTCCTTCTTCAGAAAACAGCAGGTATCCAAGAGACAACAGCCAAACACAAGAAAACAAGATACAGTAAGGCAAAGCAAAACAGTGTCATATGGAGGCTGCGCAAGGCAAGCCAATAGGAGGAAAAGGCTCTTAAGAGCAGACAAAAGGCTCAGAGATGCACCTGCTCCCACTGTTAGAAGTCCCACAAAAACACTAAGCTAACAGCCATAATATATGCAAAAGGACCTGGTGTAGATCCCTGAGGGCCTTGTGTTTGCCACTTCAGTTTCTGTGAGCCCATATGCACCTTGATTCAGTGGGCCATGTTCTCCTGGTATCCTTCATTCCCTCTGATTCCTACAATCTTTCCTTCTCCTTTTTGGTAGGGTTCCCTATCTCCAAGGGGAAGGACCTGATGGAGACCTCCAATTTAGCCTTTTTCTTTTAATAATGCCTGTCTGTGGGTCTCTGGCCCTTTGAGGACTCCTCATAATGGGTGANACAGGGTCAGAACTGGCCATCTTTTGTAGCCATGCAAGGCTTCCAGCGGTGGGACTGGGTTGCATTTGGTTATTGGTCAAGCAGGGTTTATGGAGATCCTGAAACAACTTAGGCTAATGGTAGAAGAGAAGGTTACTCTCTGAGAACTGACAGCAGAGCTCCAGTGCAGAGCAAAATACCCGCATGTTCNTTGGATGTAGAGAGATTGAGTTCTTTTGGGATTGTAGCCTTCACCACTAGGTTCTAATCTCTTTGTCACAAGAAGATACTCTGCAAGCTTAGGAAAAAGAAACTTGACACCCATTCAGCCATAAAACCCTCCATCTACAATCTGTGCTGCCTTTGAAATTGCTGGGACAATCGTGGTACAGAACTTGTGGGAATGGAAAACCAATGTTTGGTTTAATTTGAAGCCCACTCCATGAGAGGGAGTCCATGCCCTGTTCATAGGGGGCCAGGAAGTANAGACTGGATAGACAGAGACCTAAGGTAGAACCAAACATGACTGACAAAAGATAATTATTTGCAATGATATTCTGCTATACTCAGACTGGTGCTTTGTCCAGTCATCATTCGATAGCTTGATATTTCAATTAAAATTTGTTTATATATTTTTATTTATTTGCATGTGGCTGAGAATGCACTCATGCCATGGCATAGGACCTGAAGTCAAAGGAAACTTGTGAGAGTTGGTTCTTTTACAGATGGGGTGGACTCTGGAGATGGAACTTAGGTGGTCATGCTTGGTGGCAAGTGTCTATTGGTCTAGACATCTTGATGGGACACATTCTTTTATCTTTTTTTATTTTACATGTGTCTATGCATGTTTATATTTATGTGTGCATACATATGTTTGAGTGCACATGCTCATAAGTGCATGCATTTAGAGCCCTGAGATTTGTAACCAGACATTTCCTAAATAGCGCTTTTATTCATTTAGACAGGGTTACGCAACTGAACCCAGAGTTCACAGATGTGGACTGCTCTCGTTAGCCAGCTTGCCTTGAAGATCCCTGTCTTCAATACCCACCAGAAATTGATACGGGAGCTAAGNATATGAACTCTGGTACTTATGATTGAACTGCAAGTACTTTATCNCTTTATCCACAGAGTTATCTGCTCAGCTGAAATTTTATTTTTTATCACTGAATAAGCCATTGTGCATAAGCAATACATTTTTAACCATTTGTGCACTAGAGATCATATTCATTGCTTCAAAATTCTGGCAATTATGAAGAAAGTTTCTAAAAACATCTTTGAAGATTTCCATATGAATGTACCTTTTCAAGTGTTTCTTTAATTTCTCAGCAGGGTGATGCTGGATCCTGGGACAAGAACAGATGAGTTTTGTATGAGACTGCCAAGCTGTCATCCAGAGGGAATGGAGCATTTTGCACCATCACCACCAACAACAATGAATGAGAATTTTCGCTCCTCTCTTCAGCATGTCCTGTCACTTGTAATTCAGAGTTTGGACTTCTAATACATATCTGATGGGTCCCTTGTTTAATGGGTACTTTACTAATAACTTAGAAAGTTGTGCATCCTGTCATGGACTATTTTTACTCCAAACACATCAAAATCACTCTGCCTCTGCCTCCTGAGTGCTGGGATGAAAGGTATGTGCCACCACACTTGGCGATTTTGCCTCATATTCTAATTAGGTTATTTCCAACTGTTGAGTTTGAAGGTTTCTTTATGAGGGTATTTTGCTGCCTCTCTCCTTTGCAAATTTAGAGATGTCTGTAGCTTCTATCCTCATTGTGTTCATAAACATATCTTTTTTTCCTGGCCAAATCATCTTCTGCAAAATGAAGGATTCAGATTATCCTTAAATTGCTAAAAGAGCCGATCAGACTTTTTTATTTTGTATTTAGTTCTTTTTGACTTGTACCACTAAATTGTGTAACTTTGATGCACTTTCTATATATTTGTGATTCTTCAGCTACAATGTGATATCCTCTGACCTTCTCTTTTTCATTTTTTCATGGAGACAGACCATTATAAAAGGCAGTTCCNTCATGCAGAACATTCAGACAGATTTTCTAGTTACTGTTCTACTGATGTGAAGAAACACCATGAACACGCTTACTTTTATAAAAGAAAGCATTTAATTGGAGCCTGCTTACGTTTCAGAGAGTTAGTCCATTATCATCATTGTGGGTGGGGTGGCAGCTGACATGTAGGTGTGGTGCTAGAGTACTAGATGAGAGATTACATCCGATCTNTAANCTATAAGCACAGAGAAAGAGGGCAGGGACTGGGCCTACTGTGAGCTTTTTAAACCTCAAAGCCTACCCCCACTTAATTAACTTCTCAAACAAGGCCATATCTCCTAATTCTTCCCTAACAGTTCCAATAATGGGACCAAGTACTCAAATAGATGAGCATATGGGTGTCATTCTCATTCAAATCCCCACTCACATAAGTGTATGTGTACGTGTGTGTGTGTGTGTGTGTGTGTGTGTGTGTGTGTATGTATGTGTATAGTCCAAAATAATAACTGCAATCTGATTGGTCCATATAATGATACCTGTATTTATAGATACTATTTCAGGACTGACCATTTGGTTTTAAATACATAATTGGGGAACTCTTCTTCAGAAAGACTATTTTCTCCCACTCTCAGCATTCTTCAGTTGACTGTAGTTTTGTCCACAGATAGTAACCATTGAGCTTTCCCCTTTCTGTGTTAATATGTCTGATGGTGTTGTCCTTGCTCAGGTTTTGTTTTGAAAGCCATGTTGTTGAGTAAAGCTTTCCTGACATTTCTAGGAGACACAATCTCGTAGCAAACATCTGTTACTATAGCTCTCACAATACTGCCCTATCTTCCTCGATATTACATGAGCCTTTACGTACATGAGTTGTCTTTCAGGTGAATAATTCTTGAAACCCAATTAACTACATTCTTCTAATAACTAGGAGTCAGAATACCCATAGACAAGGAAAAAGATGAGGAACTGGTGTTGTGGAATTTATACCAGAGAAGTATATTTCTTACAAAAAGAGGTTTGGAAATTTTCTATGGGCCCACATACAAATATTCATTATGCCATTCACCTGCAAAGAGACATTTGGAATATTATCTCTTTTTTCCCCTCAGGTTACTGTAGTGGTACTTGCTCCACCCATGACCCTGGGCTATATGGCCCAAAGGAGGCGGTGCTTCCTGCCGTGGTATGTGACCTCTGATAAGAAGCTGGAGAAGGGTACATGCCCTTTCTCCCTGCTCCTGCCTGAGAGGTGGATTCGCTCCTGGTCAGAGGAAGACTTCTGTTGTTTACTCGGTTCTATAATCATGACTGTATTTCCTCAATTTATATCTTAATAAATTCTTCTACCCATTTAATAGACTCAAAAGGATTGATTGTAATAGATTACTTCTGCTATATTAAAGATCTAAACATTGAATCTAGGCATATTTTATTTCTATCCCTCTCAAAGATTGACTCCTCAGACATTAAGATGCCTCAACAGCTAAACATGCTTGGCAGTGAAGTCTGCAGGCTTCAGTTCCGTCCCCAGACCCGTGAAGGTGCAGTAGAGAACTAACTACTCANCACTGTCCTCTGACTTTCACACGTGTACCATGACACATATATACAAATGATAAATAAGTAAATAAAATCTTTAAATATTGAATCTTAAAATTGCCTTGTGCACTGTGTCCATCCAATAAATTTACATAAAAGGCTTTTAAAATGAAACATATAATCACAAATACAAAATTTATTATAACTAAAAAAATTTTGAAGTTGTTATTATCTGATGATTTATTTCAAATTTTCCAACTAATTTGGCCAATGGCTTTGTTTTTGTGCATTAATGAAATATTTATCAGCATAAGGAATTAAAAAATTCAAGTAGTATCACTGTTCTGAAGCAGACACAATCCCTCAGGTTCCTCCCGAGCAGTGCAACAGATCACCAGCAATAGCCTCCTTTCCCCGATCTCCACACACATGTGGATCCCACAGATGACCGCCTCTTGGTCACACTCCAGGAATTGGCTCTGTGTTCCAGCCTCCAGCTCAGGTGGACACCCCCTGCTCAGCCACAGGCCATGCCTGTCGTAAGACCAGGTAGGCTGACTTCAGACCTTCTCTGCTCTCTACAGACCCAATTCTTCAGACTTGTCCCAGGTGCAGCCTTGCTTCCCTCCCCTCCTCGTCTATGCCTCCTGGGGATCACAGACCATCCCATCCAGAAATCAGCACCTAGACCTCTAATCACACCAAAACCTAGATGCCTAGGTGTCAGCATAAAAACACAATCAATAAAAGCCAGGACAACTTGTCTCCACTAAAGCCCAGCCATCAGCAGACCCTAAATATTAAAACATAGCTGAAGCACAAGAAAAAAAGACCTTAAAACTACCTATATGAAGATGATAACTTGCTTTTACCATTGCTCAAGTCTTCTATCTTCCTCCAGCCAGCTCAGCTCTATATACTGACTATGATGATCAAAATTTGGGTCAGAAAAACCACTTCAATGGTGCTTTTATTAATCTTGATGAGGCAATACTAGGGGGAAAAACAGGAGTGTGTCTCTTGTCCAGTACATAAAGTGAGCCAGAAAGGTATGTTCTTACCAATCACAGCAGACCTTTGTGCAAATGAAGGGCTGTGTTTGCACCTATAATGGAATTGTCATTTAAATGAGAAACTGAATGTGTATCAACCATAGCAGTGCACATGAATATGAAGGACTGTAGTTGCAGCAGTTCCACGCATTCTGCTGGAAGATGTTCCTCTGCTGAACTAGGACATCGATTGTTGTCCAAGAACTGTGAAGGCCAAAAAAAAAAAAAAAAAATCTGTCAAAAGATAATTGAAACAATTAAAGCCTGATCAATGCCTCCAGAAGTCAGAGCTGTGCCTCAGTAGCAAAGAGCTGTGATCATCGAGGATCCTCCTAAGGCATTCCTGGAACACTCAAGAAAGCAGGTGTCATCAGCTTAGTCCAGGAGGCTGCCTGACTTTGCTCAGAGCATCCAGGGCTTCAGGAAGAGGTCTGATAGCTGTCACTCAAGAACTCAAAAACTTTATGCCTAACACCTTAACTTATTTAGAAGAAAATAGAGAGCGAATGACTACTCACATAAAAGACTTATGATTAACATTAATGATTTTACCAGTTTTTAACAGTTATTGCACAATGTTAAAAACCTCTTCAGTGTCTTAGAGAGAAGTGAGTCTATCTCACCTATCTGACAACCTGAAATCAGTAATATTTTAATATATTAGCAATAAAATTATTACTTATTAAACATAAATTAATAGTGTCAATGTATTTTAAATAGAATGGTAAGTTATATTAATGGAATTTTAAAAATAGTAATGGTTTGTTAAAATGACATTATCACATACATATACATTTAATGTTTGGTGCTTATTTTTATAAAAGTATAATGAAATTAAATGTATTAAACAAGATTATAGTCATAGAATGTTATGCTGATGTTAATCAAGAGGGAATAATAGATTTAGAAGACATTTTATTGCAGAAATGTTTTTTCTGCCACAGTCATTTATAATAACAATGACAAAGAAACAATTGTCTACTAAAATTGTTTTAATTGGCCATAAAATTGGTCTTGTTAACTGTGATCAGCAGNAGTCAATCTAGAGTTGAAATATGTTAACGGATTAAAACACTTCCACATTTTAGTTTGGCTCAGGTTAACTACTACTAAATTTTGGGAAAATAAAGTAGTAATTCGTTACATATATGTTTAAGAAATGAAGTTTGCGCAGGGCGGTGGTGGCACACGCCTTTAATCCCAGCACTCGGGAGGCAGAGACAGGCGGATCTTTGTGAGTTCGAGGCCAGCCTGGGCTACCAAGTGAGTTCCAGGAAAGGCACCAAAACTACACAGAGAAACCCTGTCTTGGAAAATAAAAAAAAAAAAAATGAAGTTTGCTACTTGATACACAGGGATGGTGGGGAGGATATTAATCTTCCAATCCTTAAGGGAAAAGACAAGAAGTTCCATTTGTAGAGGGTAGCTTCAAGTGCATTAACCATGAATCACACACTAAAACGGTATTCTAGAAGACAAAGTCCTTGACCAAGAGTGGGAAAGGTTTTCAAGAGCTCTCTGTAGTTTATTTCTTAGATATCAAATCTTTAGCCAATAATAGAGTTTATAAGTCAAAGTATAAAAGTTTTCAATGCATCAGTTAGGCATAGAGAAAAGTCTAACTTAAAATTCTTAGAGTTCTTTATTTTTAAAATTTAAAATAATCACTGTAAATATTACCAGTGAGATATTTACATTTTTTAAATCTCAGCTGATACTGACCTGAGCGTATTGTAAATTATGTGAAGTTTTATTGCCTGTTTTTCATAAATTGACATCTGAATTCTACAAAACTTTGCTACTTTACACATTGTTCAGTTTGCACTAGAGAAATTGTGGCTTTGAAAAGTAAACATAGAAGGTCTGATTGATCAAGGCGAAAAACATTCTGTTCTCCATTAGAAACAAATTTGGGATAAGGAGGCTCATTTTTCATTACTTCTAAAACTGACTTAGAAATAAGAGTGATCAGTAATGAAAAGTCTACTTAAAAAAATGGCAGTAGGATTTTATGTTGTCTATTGTCATGATGAAAAAAGAAAGTTATCAAAGAAAATCTTAAAAGACATAATTAGACTTAAACAAGAGAACACAGCTGTAAGACAATAAACAGTAGCTTTGCTTTTATCAGGGAAGTAGAAGGGCCGGAGAGATGACTCAGTGATTAAAAATCTATACTGCTCCTAAAGAGAACTTGGATTTGATTCCCAGTAAGCATGTCCAGGATCTCACAGCTGCCTGTCACTAGTTTCATGTACCTGACACTCTCTTCTAGATTCTGCTGGAACTTACACTCAGGTACACACACACACACACACACACACACACACACACACACATTTTTGGTGGTAATGAGTATTAGATAAGGCGATGCGATTGGGGTCTCATGCCAAAATGACTTTGTAAATACAAGAAGTATTAGTCTTGACTGAGCAGCAAAGTTCTTATCAGATAATGAGAATATGCAGACAATATACTCTTGGAGTTTCCATGCTTCAACACCATAAACTAACTACAGTTCTAATTTTTATAAATCACCCAGTCTGACATTCAGTTACTGCAACACAAAATAAATGAATGCAATATTTGTAAAGCAATTTCTCAATTCTTTAAATATTCACCAAAGAAAAACATAGTATATTGTACATTATGCTTGTTTGTTTGAACTAAAGCAGTTCTTACTATGTTGTCCTGGTTGGTCTCTAACTTGTGGCCTCAGTGATCCTCTTGTCTCTCAGCATCCTGAGTACAGGGACTACAGGTGTCACTACTGTGACTGGTTTTGTATGTAAATGTTTAGGTGACATACTGAGGTATAACTGGGAATAAAAAGTACCAAATGTATTTGTCTCCTTAAAATGGTCATTTTAATACAAATACTTAAAAAATTATAAAGTCCTTTTGGGAAATGGTATAGTGTCAACCCAGTATTCCTATTTTAAAGATAAAGAAACCATGAGCATGAAACCTGCTTGTTTTAGGAGTAGTGAAAAAGCAAGTGATAAAGCAAGTACAATGCTTCATACAAACATTAGATCCTCAGTTTATGAGCAGGGAAACATTCTGCACTGAGAATTTGGAAATGAAACAAAATATTCCAATAATTGTTATTATAATCTCATAATTTTAAATGTTTAGCAAATCTTAACTCAATTGTTAGTCACAATTGTAGTCATTAACATTTGGATGAGGAAGATTTAACACTATCATTATTTTTAGGGCAAAGGTTATGCCCTAATGCCAACTACAAAAAATTAGCTGTTTGGTCTTAAATGCACTGTAGTTTCATTGGTTGTTCAGATGTTTAAAAATAATTATAGCCCTTTTGCGTTTTCAAAGAAATCAGCATTTCCTATTATTACTAGTTACCCAGTTATTACCAGATTTGCATTTTAATAATGCTTTTTTCTATTTGAAATGTTGATACAGATTATAATTGATTAAAATAATATTTTTTATTTGATGAATTAAATTTTTACAAATAATTTATCTTTGAAATAATAATTAATAAGCCCCCAAAGCCTAACAAGACTTTCTTTAAGAAAAAATGTGCTTTACATGTGAATATCACTTAAGGAATTGTTTTTCTTGAAGTGCATAAAGCTAACATTGAGAGAGTATCTTTAGATAGCTAGGGATGGGTGAATAGACAGATGATATGTGCAGATTAATACATATTTATAAGGAAAGAACTCAACAAAGTAGTTCATCTTTGTTTAGATTGTAAACTAAGTACAGTTGTTTAATAGACTTCAAGCTTTTATTGAAGCATGTAAATATATATATATTCTAGAGAAAAAAATTAACTTAATTAAAATATAATTGTGATTATATTGTGTTCCCCAAATATTGTGTACCCTAATAAAACTTATTTGGGGTCAGAGAACAGAACAACCACTAGATTAAACATAGGGGTTAGGCAGTGGTAGCACATGCCTTTAATCCTAGCATTCCAGAGGCAGAGATCCATCCAGATCTCTGTGAGTTCAAGGCCACACTGGAAACAGCCAGGCATGGTGGCACACACCTTTAATCCCAGGAAGCAATGGCTGGAAGCAGAAAGGTATATAAGGCGTGAGAACCAGAAACTAGAAGCCTCTTAAGCTTTCAGGCTTTGAGCAGTAGTTGAGCTGAGATTCATTTGGGTGAGGACTCAGAAGCCTGCAGTCTGAGGAAACAAGATCAGCTGAGGAGTTGGCAAGGTGAGGTTGGCTGTAGCTTGTTCTGTCTCTCTGATTATTCAGAATTTACCCCAATACCTGGCCTGGTGTTTTCAATTAATAAGACCGTTTAAGATTCACTTTACATATAATTATTCCTCAGGGGTCTCTGGGCCCCTTTTCTGAAATGCATAATGTCTTTGGCAATAGGGACTTACCTTTGACCTCTGAGGAATAACCAAGGGCAACAACAACAGGCTGTATGTTTTGGTAGTTTCTTGAACATCCCTGCCCAACAACCCAAAAGAAAATTTCTCATGTCTGATATTGGGAATTTTGTGAGGTGGTCTTTGACTCATGGACAGAGCACCGTTAATCCCAAAAAGAAGAGTTCACTAAAACTATGTATCCATGTTTAAAGGGAATTGGCCTGAATACTCCCCTTCATGAAGACTAGCTTTCACATCCCCAGAAGGTGCCATGCAAGCTTTCAAAGAAAGGAAGCAAAAAACAGTAATGCCCGACTATGATACCTATAACTACATGAATGAGCATAATGGAAAATAACCATAAAGGTATAGTAGTGATACACAAATCTTGATGGTAACCAATAGTTTTCTACGACCTGTTCAACAAGAGGGAGGCCATGCCGGATACTGGGTACTTAGCTAACTACTCACTGCCAGCAAAGTCATGGTTATTGGAAAATCTACAACCACCCATTTGTTAAACCAGCACAATCCTTAGCAACAATCTTTCAGTATTTGTTGTCAGAGAGACTTTTCTTTGCAACATGTAGAGACCACTGCAGGAATCCCAAATCAATCATAATGCAGAGTTACAGAGCTCAGACCTAATGGACACATCCACAAAACAATCCTGCACCTGAGTCTCAGTAAACATTGTGAAGGAAAGGGCTGAAAGGTTATAAGAGCTAGAGAGGATGAAGGACTCTGCTGTGAGACTGTGCATCCTAGTAATATCAGAAATGATGTGCATNAAGTCTAACAATACGATGCCTAACACGAGGTGCTGAAAAATGATAACACCAATGAACAAGCCAAACTTGATGGAGAAATGCCCAAAAGGCCTCAATCCTACACAAAGAACTATAGGCAACTAAGAAAAGCTTGAGAATAGGAGATGTGTCCTTTTATAAGGAAAAGAACACAAATTGCCTATCCAATACCAAATGGCCAGACATGAAAATGTACATACAGGAAGCATTATTTGTACCAAACAGGTTATATTAGTAATATATAGGTATCTATTGAATATGTATGTTTCCTACTATGTTTATATGCATATATGTATGCAACAACAATTTATGAAAAGAAGTGTGGGAGGGAGAAAATCAGAGGAAGAAATATTGTAATTAAATCAAAATCTCAAAAATAAAAAAATATATACAATTACATTACTATCCATATCTTTCTCCTCCCTCTTATACCTCCTATGTCTATCCTCCTCCCAAATTTACATCTTCTTCTTATTTGACCATTGTTAGTAAATATATATGAGAATGAGTGAACACATAAATATAACCTGATGGGTCTGTTGAATGTTTCCTGAATATGTATTCTTCCAGGACTGACCACTTGGTATAGGGTAATCAAGACTAATTCATCATCTTTCATGTGATGTTAATTTCTGGTGATCTTCATCTAGGGAGGGGTTATGTGAGCTTGGGATGTCAGTTCATATTCTCATTTTCTGACTAGGTAGCCATCCTGTTGAGATTTCATGGATGTACATGCCTTGTCACAGTTAGAAGGTACACTCTCATACCAGAAATTCCCAGTCATGTGGCACTCACAATTTTTCTGCTCACTTAAGGAAAAATATGCTTTAGAAAGAACCACTATTGTGGATATTAAAATAGAGGGGAAAATCACATTCAGTACATAATAAAAGAGATCGTTTGTACTTTACATTCCTTTTCAAGTATAAAGTAAGTAAAATAAAAAAAAAAACATTTTAAAGTTCTCCAATTTTTAAGGCTATATTTATGCTTTATTTGTATTTTAGGAGCTCATGTGTTGTTGACCTTTAATACACTCTTTAAGATTTTTTAATTATCTTTTNAGGCATGGTTCATTTTGCCCTGACTTGCCTGGAACTCACTGTGATGGCCAGACTGGTCTGAAACTGTGTCTTTCAGGCTGGCCTTGAACTCAGAGAAATATGCCTGCTTCTACCTCTTGAGTGCTGGGTTTTAAATCATGAGCCACAACACCCAGGTTTATCTTACACATTCTTAATGTATTAAACCATAGTACAGTTNTATTATCTTAAAAGAAATTAAGCTATTAATCTACCTCTTCCTCCTAAGAAAAATCCTACAATTAAATAAGTATTGAGGAAATCAACCCCACAACATAATAACTAATAAATGTAATATTAAATATATAGATTTATCTTTTATGCATTACAATTTTAACTCATTTTATTATCATATATTGACAATGAAATACATACATTTTTTTTCTTTTTGGTTTTTCGAGACAGGGTTTCTCTGTGTAGCTTTGCGCCTTTCCTGGAACTCACTTGGTAGCCCGGGCTGGCCTCGAACTCACAGAGATCCGCCTGCCTCTGCCTCCCGAGTGCTGAGATTAAAGGCATACGCCACCACCGCCCAGCATAAATATGTTTTTAAAGAGAGAGTTAAAATTTCTATGCCATTTAAATGATAAACTATATTTGTAACTTTCAACAGAAAGATAAAAGGCTTTTAAGTGCTTGCCTGGTAGTATTATGTACACAATGTTATATTTATGGAAATTCATTATGAATGATGCTTATTAAAGAGTTCATTTTTTCATATTCAATAAGCAAGACAGACATATTTACAAATAAATAAAACCATATTGGATTGCGAATATCTGAAGGATAAATTCTCTCCACCATCAGTCAATAAGTTTAGCTTCCTTGTAAAATGTTTGCCTAAACATAGCCAAAAGCATACATACAAATAACACTTATGAATCTTAATGTGAAAATATTATATAGTTCATCTCAACCTAATATGTAAAATGATTTTATATCAGAAAGCTTATTACTTGAACAGTTGAGAACATATTTGCTAAAGTAATAAATATCTGTTTTGTAGAAAGTAACATATGTTCATAAAATAAAATTTAATGAGACAAAAGGGAAATCCTATGAGAAATTAGGAGAGATGTACAACATATTTCAAAAGAGTCTGGCTAATATTTGATATCTGACTCAGATGTCCATCATGATAGAACTTTGACCACATCCATGTCCTATATTATTTAATAAAACGTTTACTCAAAGTTAAAGTTTCTGCTCTGGGTTTCCCTTTAACAATCACTACAGAAAAGCAAGGGAAAATATAGCTTTAAATAATCTCGCAGGCAAACAGCTGTCAGGCATCTAAAAATCACATTCACAAGCATGATTGTAACTGTGGTTGACAAAACACTGCCTGTACATCTTATTTCCTTTTTTCCATTCTACTNGGAAGAGTAGAATAAGACTAATTGATTGTGAATTCAATGTAATTTTTCTAAGTGTATATTATAGAATGAGAGTCGTTGGATAAAATGACTGAAATAAACATCAAAAGTTTATAGCTCTAGGGAGGTTTTTATTCAGAGTTGATGTCTTTGGGGGATGTGTTTACCTCCTGCTTTGAAGAAAGAGTTGACATCTATCTTAAGTAGATCTTTACCATTATCTAACTTTAAAAATAGTTCACATAGTTTTCATAGAGTAGAGACAGAATTAGAAATTTAAATAAGTAGTAGTTTTGTGTAAAGAATAAAAGACTGTATGCTTAGCAGTTTTTGCTGAAAAACAAGGAGGTTTTTGCAGCGTGACATCCTTTCCCTGACCTTGGCAGTGTGCATAATGAGATGGTTAGCTTGGGTGTAATAAAAGGTCTGGAGCAGATAAAGAATCTGTTACAGGAATGGAACTCGGTTTTGCCCAACTAATTTCTTCAAATGGCCCAAGTATAGAAAGCAGAGGATGATACATAACACAACAACAGCTAAGCAGCTCATCCAAGGTCATGTAATGAGTGACTGCTGGGTCTGAAATTTGAATCCAAGTTCTTATCATTAAGCTCAGAACTTAATACATTCATGATTGTACAGGGAAACACATTTGTATAACAATAGCTGACAATTTTGAAGAAAAAATAAGTGTGTCCACACATATATTTAATTAATCACTGGATTTCATTTTCTTTTTCAAAACTGTGCTGGGGAAGAAAATTCTGATGGGAAAGCAAAGCCTCTTACCTCCTGAGGGCCAAGAAATAGAGAAGTAGGGGTTCACAGGGACAAGACACCTGAGGCCATGGTCTGAAATATCCTTTCCCTACATCCAAGTCCTTCTTACTAAAGCAACTCAGGAACTCAGATCTCTGTACAATCACATTCAAAAGCCTCACCTGTGAGTATTGCTTCATCAGGTTGTCACCATCATGTATACAGTATCATACATAGCAGAATATTAATATAATTTCCCTGGGACTGCTAGATTAAAAAGTGGCAGATAATTTTTTCTAGCTCAAAAGTCTATAGTTCATACTTCTCATATTTTATCAGTCTATACAATTACAAACAATCCAATTCAGAGACCCGCCTGTGTCCTCATGGCCCAGGAGGGTGGAAGACACCAACAGGCCTGCTTAGGTCCTCACAACGTGGGCTACTAAAGACATCCACAAGCCTGCCTGTGTCCTCACAGTGTGAGGTGACTGAAGATTTCCACAGGCCCACCAGGTGGGCTCCATTATGATGAGCAAATATATGGTGGAGAAATCGGAGAGAAGAAGTAGACTGGTTCAGGTGCTGCAGGAAGAGGCAGAACTAAAGAAGCAGAGGTGGTGAGGAACAGGCTGAAGTGGGTGGCCTGCTTGCCACCTGGGACCATTGTGATATCTGGGCCTGGGGCTTCTGCCAAGGCCCATGTCTAGGTCTCTGATCCTATCCCAGCTAGGGGTCTGTGTTAATGATATCCATGGCACATATTGCCATCTAAGGCCACATGGATGCCTGGGGTCCTGGCTGCCAGCTGTGGCCATTTTGGTGTGCTGTGGGATAATCCTTCTGTACAATGTATAAATTATGCTGTGGTTTGATTAATAAAGAAGCTGACTGGCCAATAGCTGGACAGGAGAAGGTTAGGGGGGAAAACCAGACTAAGGACACTGGGAAGAAGAAGGGCAGAGTCAAAGTGTTGCCACCAAAACACTGAGAGGAGACAGGAAGTGCAAGATGAGAGGTAATACTAAGTGGCAGAATGTAGAATAGAAATTGGTTAATTTATGCTGTCAGAGCTAGTTAGTAATTAGCCAGAGCTACCAGTCAAGCATTTATAACTCATATTAATCCTCTCTGTTGGTTATTTGGAAACTGGCAGGCAGGAAAGAAAAGCCCAGCTACGTTGGTGTCCAAGGGCTGTGCTGCCACAGGGACCATGCTGATCCGAGTTGCCTGTGCTGCCATCAGGAGCCGTGATGACATTGGGGCCAGAGCTGTTTCCAAGGCCATGTCTAGGTCCATAGCCCTACAGCAGCCAGGGACTGTGTTGATGTCCATGGCTTCAGTTACCACTGAAGGCTAAGCAGATGCCTGGTATCTGGACAGACACTGGAGTCCGTGTTGGTGTCCAAGAGTTAGGCTGCTAGAATGGCCAGGTTGACCTTAGTGGCCTGGGCTGCCTCCTGGGGCCAAGGTGACATTTGAGCCTAGGCTGCAGCAGAGGACCCTGTCTGAGTCCATGGCCCAGGGTTTGTGTTGATGTCCTTGTCTCCTGTAACCATAGAAGGCCATGAGGATGCCCTGGGTCTGGCCTGCCCACCTGGGACCATGTTGGTATCTGAGGCCAGGGTCCATGCCAATCTGAGTGGCCTCTGGGACCATTGTGATATCTGGGCCCAGGCTGTTGCTGAGGACGATGTCTGGGTTCATGGTCCTACCCAAGACAGAGATTGATGTCTATGGTCAATAATACTCTAAAAGGCCATGAGGATGCCTAAGATATAGTCAGCCACCTGAGACCATGTTGGTATCCAAGGACCATGCTGTCTTTGGGGCCATACTGATTTGAGTGACCTCTGCTGCCACCCAGGCCATGGTGATATCTGAGTCCAAGCTGCTGCCAAGGGCCACATCTGGGTCCATGTTCCTATGGCAGCTGGTCTCTATGGCCGTGTTTGAGGCGGGTAAGGCCAAAAGCACTGGGCCACGCCTTAAGCAAACAAAGAGCTGTGACATGTGCAGAGAGTACTCTGGCCAGGGAAAACCTGACTCATAAGCTCCAGACCAAAAGATGATGACATGCAGCCCAGAGCCAACCAGGAAACACCACGGCAGTTGGAAGCAGAGCCCGCCAAAAAGTTCACACATAAATATCTCAGCCCTTTGTTTAGTAAAAGAGATTGCTTGCAATTTCCCAGAGCCTGTGTCATTGGTTCTATGTCTGCCCACCCCCTGCCCCCGGGATCAGAGACAGCAGGATCCCAGCTGCAGAGCCAACAACACATGTTCTCACAAGGGATTATAGGAATCATGAATGTTGAAACCCGAGGGCTATGCTGATCCAGTACCACCATTCGATGGCCCTTAGAGAGCTGATTCCGCCCCTCACTGGCCACTGCAGCAGAAAAGCTAGCCCCACCCCTCACAGGTGAGCTGGTCCCACATTCAAGAGAGATATCCCCACCCCTCACCACAGACATGGGAGAGCTCTGTCTATGGCATAGGAGTAGAACTGGTTCTGTCCCTCTTCTGAGGGGGTTGGTCCCAGTGGCATAGACTGCCTAAATCAGGTACCATCCAGACCCTCATCCAGGGATTTGAGTTGAACCACCCCAAAACATCTGCCCCAAGTATGACCTGCCAGAGTGTGTGAAGGGACTGGTCTGCTGGAACCATAGCTGCAGGATCTCTGTGACTCCGGGGCGGCAGCAGGAAGTCCCGGGGGAGTTTCAGAGGGGATCCAGTGTGGATGGTGTACCAGAAGCCTGAAGCTTTGAATCAGACCAACAACTCACTAAAATGAACATTTGTAAGTAGAGCTGAGGGGACAAAAGGGTCTACTCACAGCAGCTCCCAATGCCACTGAGAAAAATGGAGAGGTGCTGGAGGGGTGGGAAAGATGGAGGAACTAAGTGGGTTTTTGTTTGCTTGGTTTTTAGTTAATATTTTTAAATTTTTCTTTTTGGGGGGATGCAACAGGGGTGGAGGGGCAGATGTGGAGGGAGTGGGAGATGAGCAGGATTGGGGTGCATAGTGTGAAACTGACAAAGAATCAATAGAAAATTATGTTTAAAAAAACAAATAATCAAATTGAAAGTTTCCTTATCTAAAACTGAGTTCCCTCCTTTGAAGCAGTCATGCTAATACACATACCCAAGATCCCAAATCAGAGGATTCTAGGAGAAGTGTTGGCTTATTTTTAACCTATACATTTCAAACTCCTAAGGATTCAGAGAGAGTAGAGGGAATTTGACGGAAAAAAAAAAGAAGAAATAAATGAAGCCAAAAGCCTTAAGAGGAGAAGTTTCTAACTATGCAGAGCACAGCCTGTAATTCTGGTAATTTTCCTTTCAGGGAAAGCATTAAAAGCTATTGGTAATTTTCTTTCTCCTATTTATATATTGAAGAGAAAGCAGGATTTTATAGAATAGTGAATGAGAGCTATTAAAATGTGTCAAATCACTTAAATATATGTGTGTGTGTGAGTGTTGCATGCCTGTGTGTATGTGTGTGTGTGTCAAACCAAATTTTATATGTAACTAAATTTTACTTTATATAAAGTACTTTTAAATTATTTTGAACATCACTCTTCAAATAAAATGTAATTTTAACTATTATTTTTGTAAGTGTTCACACTAATGAACTTCATCCTAACTTAAAAAGAAAATCAAGACAATAAACAAAGAACACAAAAGAAACACTTAAGAACTGAAATTAATAAACTAAAATAACAAAATAGAGAAGTAAGCAATGACAGAAGATAGCTCTTTGAAAGGACTAGCAGGTGTGGAAATCACTCGCAAGACTCGGGCAAGCAAACCCAGAGGGAGCAAAGAAAATAAAAGCACAGATAATACAGATCTCAGGGACAAACTTATACCATTACATCTAACAACATGAAAAAGACACATCCTTAAAATGATACAACTTATCGACCTGGACTTGAGCAGAATTTAAAATACTGTATAATAATAGCCATGTTAAAAGAATCAACTGAAAGTTTTTTGTTTAATAATAGAGGTACAAAAGTACTATAGTAAAATTCTATCAACAATCAGAAAATGCTAGTCAATCCACTGTGTGCCACCTAGGATTGAATAATAAAAGCAGAAAAACTAATAACTTCAGAATATGGTTTTCATTTTAGAAATCAAAGGCAGCAAACAAATTAATTTGGAGGATCCAGTGAAAAATGGAAGTGTCCCAAAGCAGGGACATGGGCTTTACTATTGACTGAAATTGATGTTTCTCACTTGCTCTTGCTGTCTTTTTCTTTAATTTGCTATTTAACAAAAGATACTTGGGCTTAGGAATACTTGTAGGTTAGTGTAGGCCAGTCCTGTGAGCTGATAGATACACAGGGTGCATTTTACCATGTACTCATACACTTACATCCAACTTTTTCCAGGTTCAGAGTTTGCCAGTTTTGGGGCAGAGACCTGGGAGTAAACAGCCAAGATACCACCCAGATAAGGCAAGGTTGCAAGTTAAGCAAGGATCTGTGTCATATCTCGTGTTTCTTGTTCCATCAAATGTTCTTATTCAATGGACATCTAAACATAAAATTATGAAAAATTTCAAGTGTCAGCTGGAGATCAAGGTGTTCTTCCGAGTTTGGGTCCTGTCTTGTCACTGGCTATAAGAGTTCATGAGGAAGACCGTGGAATAAGAACTCAGTCAGAAGCCGGGCAGTGGTGGCGTACGCCTTTAATCCCAGCACTCGGGAGGTAGAGGCAGGTGGATTTCTGTGAGTTCGAGGCCAGCCTGGGCTACCGAGTGAGTTCCAGGAAAGGCGTCAAAGCTACACAGAGAAACCCTGTCTCGAAAAACCAAAAAAAAAAATAAAAAAAAATAAAAAATAAAAAAAAAAGAACTCAGTCAGTATTGCAAGAGAATAGAAAAGCTTCTACATCGTATGGTGGATCAGAAGTCATTGAATTAGCATGATTGTTAACTGTAAATTTAGCACCTTTACACAAAGCAGAGGGAAGTGAAATCAATTAGAACCCACAAGGATAGACTGAGAGATGGAGAATACACAGGAGCCCACGTCTGCCTTTCACCTGCTCTAGCATCCTACACCTTTAACAAGTGATGTTATCTACATGTTTTTCGCTTGATTTGAAGACTATGAAGGAGGATGATATACAGATGTTGGAAGATCTGGAGCCCAACAAGATAAGTGAAGCAATGAGTCAGAAAATATGCAAATTGTAAAGCTGTCTGGAACCCTAAAACAACCTTCGGGCATAAAGGCTTTCGCTTCTTATTCTTTTTAAAAGTCTACACATTGTTCCCCTGGGACCTGTCCTTTCATGAAGGAAGAGGAAGAAGAAAATCCTAGAAAATTATTTCCAGTTTAATTAAGAATATCTAGTTGCCACACTCAATGATACTATCTATCAGAAGGCAGGCCAGGAGGAAACTGTTCTCAATGTTCATTCAAACAAAAACATGGTATGAACAGGAGAAAATTATCAACAATTCACTCAGAGTTTTGAAGCAAAGGTCCTATGGAAAAAGAAATAGTAAATAGATACAAACAACCATATCACATTTTTTATTAATATAATCTTAATTTCATAGTAGGAAATGAATTAAACATACCAAAATAATTCTTTCAAATAAAATATCTGAGAAAAAAAGAATGTTACTTAAGCTAAGAATAGGGAAATCTATTTAATGTTTTTCTTATAGTGGATAAAATTCTTCTGTGTAACACTGACACCTTCCAAGGCATATTTAATGTCCAATTTCATGTCTTGTGTGATTAGTACAAGAATCCCCACTTAATGGCTACATTATAAGCTATACAGTCATGTATATTCAGAAGTCTCTCTGTGTTTTACATAGACTATACTAAAAGATACACTTGTGAAAGGATAAGTGGAAGGATGGAAGATCTAAATGACGGATTAGGACTAAAATTGTGTAAATGAAGTTTTGGAAAGAACAGGAAATGGAAAGGGAAGGATGTTTCAAAGAAGAATAAACTATCTAAGAACTTCATTTATATGAAACTTGAAATTTCACTCACCGTATCATGGCATAGCATTACTATACTGGTAATAATAAGAAAAGTAGGTCACAAAGATCAGAGTGTCAGTCCCATCCCCAGCCAAATGACCCAAAAGCTAATGAAGTCTTGAGAAGAGAAAATTGTCAATATTTGGATGAAACTAAATATTAAGGTGAAATAAAGATGCATTAAAACATACAATTAACAACACAAGAAAGTTAGAACCTGTGACAACATGAAGCACTTGTTTATTTAAATGTTTTAATGCATGCTTCAAGAAAACAAGGGCCTTAATTAATCAAACAATTAAAAACATCAAATCTAAGATAACAATGTATCCATCAAGGGACAAGAAGATACAGTAAACTACAATGACAGGGTAGCTTAGTTCATACAACAGTATGGAAATGTAGGTGAGAAGGGATGAGTTCATAAAAAATTAACACACAAAAGAGCAGATTATGTAAATCAATGTTCAAAAATTAAACATTTATATAAAGAAAGTGGAGTGTTGAAATAGCTCATCAGATGAAGGTGACTGCCCTACAAGCCTGATGACATAAGTTTTATACCCAGAACCCACAGTAGAAGACAAGAACCAACTCTCAAATGTTCGACCTCTATTCATACATACAAGCTATGACACCCAAGCGCGCGCGCGCACACACACACACACACACACACACACACACACACACACACACACACCAATCATTATCATCAAGAAAAATTAAAAATAGAAAAAGGGGTAAAAAGTTGAATTTGATGCAGTGAAAAAGAATGTGTAAAAAATAGAAACAATCTCGGAGTAAACTACTTAGAACTGAAGTCACCTGATTGACAGTCTTGTGAAAACTGATTGCTGATTTTACTAATATTGAGAGAATATGGTGGAAAGGACATGACATTAGCACTAAGGAAGTAAATCATATCAATGTATCAATATATAATTTTAATATGTAAGCNAAAAACTAGTAAGGAATGTCAATAAAATTAAAATATTTACATGCTATATGTCAGAGAAGAGGAAGGAGAATTAAAGTCATTGTTTTCCATGGAAACATAATTATTGAAAAGAAGTAAGGGTTATGCCTATATTTCCTTCAACTAGGATTTTTAGCATTACTAAAGTTGAGTGCCTAAGCAGATGAGTAAAATATAAACAGTGTTAGACAAAGAGATTAAATTTTCTGATTATTAGTTTTAATTCTTGGTTATAATCCACACAACCTAGAATCAGTTTTTAATGAGAAATTGTCTAGATTAGGATGCTGATGTGCATGGGAGACTACCTGGATTACAATAGTTGATATGGGAAGTTCCAGTGTAAATGAGAGGTGCTTGTCTCCGGCTTGGAGTCCTAAATTGTATAAAAAGGGAGAAGATGAAGTGTGTATCATCACGTATTCAGCTTTCTCTGTTCTTGCCTGATGAGATGTGACTAGATTCTTCCTGATATCTTCACTTCCCAGAAGTAAGAACTGTTACCTAGAATTGTGAGCCGAAACAGAGTTGCTCCCCCTTAAAACTGCTTCTGCTGGGATATTTATTCCAGCCCAGGAAAGGAAACTAAGGCAAAGTTTNAATTGACCTGAGCGCATTAAAGTTTTCATTCTCACTAAAAGCAAGTTTAGGAAATGTCTTTAAAATTACTAACTATATATCCAGATTCAAAACTGAAGACAGGAACAGTTTCTTAAATAAGAAACAGATATTTCTAGTACAGAAAAGCATAAGGAAAGAAGCAACCGATTCCGGGAAAAACATCATTTTCCCACAAGCCAAATAATAACTAACCCTAAGAAAAATATAGGAACGGGGTGTCCCAATATCACAGGATTTACAATCAGTTGACTCTCAAGATCCCTGNTCTTGTCTATGCTTTCCACAGACTCCAAGGACTTACAGANATTGTGTTGTCCACTGCTTACATAGTTCAATTTCTGTGTGTACAAAATGTCTCACTTGTCTCTTATGGTCACCAGAAACACCTTCTTTGGTGCAGAAAGCNCAGTGTGACCTGCGTTCCCTTCCTCTCTGGTCACATCTGTCACTCTGAGTCCTCACTTTTCCTGTCTGTCAAATGGCTTCCANTTCATTATGANTACCCAGTATCTTGTTGCTTTACCTCTTTNAATTCAGATTTTTTGAATGGCTTGCTAACATCTCAGGGTGGTGTTTAATCCACTGACCTAGCTCTCTAGAAGGTTCTCTCACACATTATGACAAATACTCCTTTCTTTCATGAGGTCCTTCCTGTCTCAGAAGATAAAGCAAATGCTCTTTCTTTTTCATCNGTTATTTAGTTCTATATGCATGTCTAGCAGAAGATGACGTAACTCTTTAANGAACATTACTCACTTGTCTGTTTATTTTATTTATTTATTCATTTGTTTGTTTTTNCAGCAACATTTACAAATAACTACTGGTCTGGAAGTTCTATTACAGGAAGTACCCTANCTTGGTCTTTCTATATAACTAGTATTTCAAACAANACCTGGTATATTATAGACATTAAAAAGATGTTTACTATTTTAATATAGGATAAATAAATTTGTAGTGATATATTGTGTNCCCTAATAAACTTGCCTGGGGATCNGAGGACAGAGCNAGCCACTAGATTAGACATAGAGGCCAGACAGTGGTGGCACATACACCCTTAATCCTATCACTCAGGANGCAGAAATCCATCAAGATCTCTGTGAATTCAAGGCCACACTGGAAANAGAGCCAGGCAGTAATGGCACANACCTTTAATCCCAGTACTGGGAATCACACACACCTTTANCCCAGGAAGTGACAGCAGGGCAGAGAAAGGTATATAAGGNCTGANNAAACAGAAACTAAAGCAGTTCAGCTGAGACCCTTTCAGGTGAGGACTCAGAGGATTTCNGTCAGAGGATTTGTGGAGTTGGTGAGGTAAAAGGTGGTGGCTGTGGCTTGCTCTGCTNCTCTGATCTTTNAGCTTTCACCCTGATATCCNGCTCTGAGTTTTTTATTAAAAGACCATCTAAAATTTGAACAACATAAATTAATGAAAGGTAAATGTTCTTTTAAGACATCTCTCGCAGCTTGAGATATTGACAACTTGTCAGTAGGATAACAGAGATACTGTCACTGTTTCTGGTTTAGTATTAAACATATTATAATAAGTGGCAATACTCTGTATTTCAACAGAAAAAATCCTGATATGCAAAGGTCAATAAAATATAAAAAATGTAGGGGTTGGTGTGATTTTTCCATGTTCAATAATGTGTGTGGGTGTTGTCCTCTGCATTAGGGCCCTGCTGTCAGTTTGCAGAGAAGAGTCCATTGTCTTAGCAATAGCCTCAGTTGTTCGAGGATTTCCATGGGAACCCCTTGGCTAACAACTCATTTGAATGAAACCCAGTCCAGGTAATAGAAACCTTGTTTGGTGACAAGAGATGCCCACTTGGGACTCTGTAACCCTCATTATTAGGAGTCCTCATCAGAATCACCTTCATATATTTTAGGAAGTTTCCACTGCACTAGGTTTCCACATCATCCCTCAAATGCCTGGAGTTCCAGCTGGCTCTTTCTCTTTTTTTCTCTTTTCTCTCTTCCTTTCTTTTCCCTAACTGCCATCCCCCTCTCCACCTGATCCTCCCATTCACAACTCCACCTNCCCTGTCCACCTATAAAATCTATTCTGTTTGCCTCTCCCACTGAGTTCTCTGTGTCCATCCTAGTCACTTCTATACTTAACCTCTCTTGATCTACAAATCATAGATTTGTAATCATTTAGTTATTTAATGTCAAATATCCACATATAAGTGAATACATACCATATTTATCTGGTTCTAGGTTGCCTGACTAAGGATGAATTTTTCTACCTCCATTTGCCTGCAAATTTCATGATGTCATTTTTTTAAACAACTGATACCAACACAGTCACAAAACCTTTGATCTACAATGTATCTTGCCTGAAAAATATGCTAGGGAAATTGTGGTGATAATTTATCTGTGTTTCCTAATAAAATTTATCTGAGGGTCAGAGGAAAAATGGGGCCGCCAGCCACCNGTAGTAAACAATAGCCATGCAAGTTAGCACACGCCCTTAATCCATTTGGTTCTCTGTGACTCCACGGTCACATGGGGAACTAGCAGTAGGAGGTGGTGGCACACGCCTTTAATCCCAGCATCAACCTTAGAGTTCTGAAGATCCATACAGACAAGACAGGAAGTGATGTAGCTTGGGAGGAAAAAGCCAGGTTAGACAGGAAGTCTCTCTCTCTTTGCTCCGCTTCGCTCCTGGGAAGTAGAGGCAGCGTTGCTGAGTGGTGGCTTGCTCCTAATTCCTCTGATCTCTGTCAGATTTTCACCCTTATTTCTTGTTCCGCGTGTTTATTAATAAGACTGGTTAGAAGTTCTTCTTACAGGAAATACCTCTCAGTACTTGTGGGAGTAGCCAGCCAATGGCTCAATCCACAAAATAGAACCCATATGTGTCACTGCTCAGATGACCAAGAACCACATAGNCCAGAAACAAAGGGTAAAATCAAACACTACTGACCTAAATNTTTTTTAAAAAATTATCAATAAAATGACTCCTAATGATATTCTGCTATTTTCATAGATCAGTGCCTTATTCAGTCATCATCAGAGAGGCTTCTTCCTGGAGCAGATGGGAACAGATGCAGAGATCTACAGCCAGACATCGCACACACACACACACACACACACACACAGAGTCCTTGGAAAACATATCTCTAAATGTGAGGTCTCCATTAAATTCTTCCCCTCAGAACTCAGAGAACCCTTCAGAAGAGGAAGCATAAAGAATGTAAGAGCAAGAGGGCATGTAGGATACCAAGACAAGGCCCTCTAAATCTGAGCAAAGTTCATATGAACTCACAAAGCCTGAGGTAGCAAGCACAGGGTCTACCCTGGTCTGCAGCAGGTTCTCTGCATACATATAATAGCTTTCAGCCTAGTATCTTAATGGGACACCTGAGCATGTGCATCAGTGGGTCTCTGATTTTTGTGCCTGATCTTAGGACATTTTTCCTTCTGTTGGGTTGTCTTGTCCAGGCTCAATGTGATGATTTTTGTTTTATCTTATATTTTATTTTGTCATATTTGGTCATCTCTTAGAAGCATGTTTTGTTTTGTTTTCTNAAGAGAAAACAAAGAGAGACATAGAGGGAGTGGATCTGGAGGGGAGGGGAGGTGGAAAGGAACTGGGAGGAGTAAAGGGAGTGGAAACTGTAATTATGATATATTGTATGAGAAAAAAGTCTATTTGAAGTAGAAGGACAAAAAAGCAAAAAAAAAAGCTAAGAATTCCAGAAGATAAGTAAGTGGTACAAGCCACAGCCACCAGAGAGTTCACCAGGGGGAGTAAATGTTATTTTGTTGTCTTGGAAGCATTGTTTGATTTGTTAGAATTGTTTGTTTTAATTTATCATTTTGTAAGTCCCATCTGCATGTGTGAATTGAAATGAAGGGAACNTGATTTGTATTTTGTTTAAAAAAAGAAACATACCAAAAAGAAAAAAAGGTAGATAACAAATATTGTNCCTAATGTTATTAACTGATTAAATAAGATGGACATATTTAAATGCTTTGTATCTTTTTCTATTATTCAACCTCTGTAATAAGTTGACAGTGTCTAATATGAAAAAGCACAAGATTGATCTGCAGACAATGTATTCACAATCTATAATTTCTCTATTATAAAAGTCCCATTTTTAATAATTAGAAAATGTACAACTTCCTATAACATTGATGCAAGATATAAGGCTTTCAAACAAGAAAATGAAAAATCATGTTTCATTCTTAGCCATGTGAAACATAT
Source organism: Neotoma lepida (assembly GCA_001675575.1). Taxonomy (NCBI): domain Eukaryota; kingdom Metazoa; phylum Chordata; class Mammalia; order Rodentia; family Cricetidae; genus Neotoma; species Neotoma lepida. Next base: position 14,512 of record LZPO01108329.1, on the reverse strand, counting down.
CAATATAATTAATACATTAAATAAGTGTATTTGCTTTAGTGTGGCAGATGGTCAGTCTGTGGCTTCAAAATGTCAAGCTATTTTCCCTATTGTTTCTTCTTCAAATTGAACAAAAAAGGAACTAATATGAGAACTTTTCTCTAACTTTATTGGATCAGAAATGATATTTTCCTATAGATGACCTGGGAAGTTTGAAATCGGGCACAACAAAGTTGATATCAATGGGACCACACTTTACATCAAGCTGGCAAATTAAAGTTAGTAGTACAAAATTAAATTAATGNTCTTCTCAATGTCCCTACTTCCTTTTTATGTCATTCTTCTCTAGAAATAAGTAAAATTACTTTCCTTTGTGGTACAGTCTTCTACTTTTTTTTCTGCTAAAACCTCATCATCACCACAAGCCTACCACACCTTCAATAATTCTTAATTCTCCAAGACTGAGTTACATTTAATCTCCAAAGAACCAAATAACTAAGAATTACATTTCAATAATGTACAACTCCATATTTTGGAATTAGGCATTTTCACTTAGACAAACTTGAGAAGACAGTTGTGTTAGTCTTACATCAATGTTCTTCCCAAAGAGACTTTTCNCCTTGCTGATTAATTCATTTATTCACAATAATGAATGCTACTGGGAAGCAGTTGAGTTAAGAATTTATTCATGCCATCCTGTTAGAGGAACTGTCCCATATNATCTAGATTTAATCCACTGAGACTATCATCCACCAGCACCTAAAAGGAATAATTGTCTTTAGTATATCACTAAAACAAACAAATATAATATAACTATAAAACTCACAGAAGAAAAATTAAGTCATTAATGGTGAAATGCAAATACACAATTATTCTTAACATAGTTAGTTCCATCTTTTTCATGTTACAGTGAAGTTAGGTTTTGTGTGATAATTTTGCTCTCCTGCAGCGGGCTCTGTAATGATATTGCTATGTGTCATGTGCTCTGTCACTTGTGTGTATGTGTNTCAGCAGTTATCTGATTGCCTTGAATCTCATGCTCCTCATCAATAAAATGCATATTACATTTGTATTATCTCATAAAGTATTTGTGATGATGAAATTTAGCACAAGTCAGGAATGTAGAAGAGTCTCTGCGATACAGAGAGTATTTAATGCATACTGGTGATTATTTTTAATGAATGGGCATTTTAATCAAGGATAGGAAATAATTACATACACATTGCAAATTCCTTTTGATTTCCACAAGCATTAAGAGCAGTATTTCCCTCAACATTGTCTTCTATAACTTTGACCCTTGTGAGGCTAAGGAATATGCCATTTCTTATGAGGCTTTCAATTTGGTACTGTTTCCACAGTTACCAAGTANGGTTCTGTGTGAAAACACATCCCTAGCTTGCTTCCTCCCTTCACACAGATCACACATCAGCCCATTGNTTAATTTTCAGCATTTTGTAATACTATCACATGTCGTGAGTCATTTTTACACTCCTACAGATATATCTTTTCTTCTAGCTTTAGCACTCTGCAAGGATATCTTTCCATAAAGTAATGAGNCCTCTTTGCTGTGAAACATACCAGTTGTGTGACCTTAAACAAGTGATTCATTTTCTGACACTCAAACTTTTGTTTNCATAAAAGANTATTATAGTGCATACTGTATTTGTAAACTTTAACTTGCTTTTTATTGGCTTCCAATGTTTAGGGTTTCACTATGGTATTTTTTAAAAATATCTTGACTTTGTTGTTGCTCTACTCCCATTTTTTTCCCATCTCTCTTGCGTCTCTTGTGCCCTCCCAACCCTACAGCTTCTTGTCCACTCCCCTGCTTTTCAACACCTCCTGTTTCCCCCTAGAGCTCTTCTACATAGTTTGCTCATCTATGCCCACTCTCGCAAACTCTTATTTACCTACATGCAAACATTAAAGTTATGATATACATATGCATGCAATAGCACATGCAGCATGCATTTGAATATCAGGTGTGGTGTTTGACACACGAGTACACTTCATAAACAGCAGTAGCTTTTATTTTCTNAATTCCTCTAAATATACTTTCACCGTTTAAAACCTCCTAGATTGGTCCCCTGATCACACTGCCAAATTCTTCTCTTAGAACAAAACGGGAGTCTGAAACCTCAAATACCCTTTCCTGAAAGACTCCTCCTTCGCTACAAGTTCCCCTTTATGCCTCTCCATTATAATCTTTCTCTCTCATTTACTCACCACCCTCAGCACATTAGAAGACAATGCCAAACACCTCAAAATAGCTTTATTGTGTCTGTTCTGGAAGACTGCTACTCANCCTACAAATTATCTTTGTGAGAATCTTGATAAGAACTAGGAGAGAAAGAGTGTGTGGTGCCTGTGGGTGCCCAGAATTAGGAGTTTATGGAGGCTGGAGCAGNACAAGGTGGTTAATTATTGCACAGGTGGAGATGCTGGGTTATTGCTGGGAAGCAGAGAAAAGCAGCAGTGAGTAATTAGGCTGAATATGAATTACAATGGTGCAGGGNACTGCCATAGAATAATAAAATGGAGTATTTCATTAACTTGCTGTATGACTTTCAGGAATTTAAATTATTTATTTGTAAGAAAACATTCTCTCTTAGATGAAGAGATTTAAACTTATACATATTCTACAGGAGTGTGACCTCTCTGAAATAAATTGCGAACATGATGTAACCTTAAATTTTGTAGTAGCAATACTGAAAAAAAAAAGGAAAATTGAGAATTCTTATTTAATTTAATGTAGTCAAAATATCGCTTATAAACACAATCAATCAAAAGATGATATTTTATACTATTTTTCTCTTACCAAGACATCCAATTATGATTCATTTTATATTTACAGCACCTCATAATTCTGACTAGCGATGTTTAATTTGTTTAATTTCCTGTTTTGTCTAGTGTATACACCATTGAATAGCACCATTCTTGATATTAGATAATTGTGTGTGTATGTGTGTGTGTGTGTGTGTGTGTGNCTTAGCTATCTAAATTCAACCTAAAAAAAAATGAGAAAATCTACATAATATCCTTAATGTGGATCATACAAGTCACAGTAGATTGATAGTAAATCCCTAAAGACATTTACATCTTAATCCCTGGAAACTTGAGTGATATTACATAACAATGAGCATTCACGTATGATTTGAGGCTTGGGATCGAAATAATATGCTGGATCATCAGGGTGGGCTCTAAGTGGATTCACATCAATTATTTAAAAAAAACAACTTTATTATGCTAAAAAAATCCTCACAAATAAAATAAATCACACATCAAAATTGACCAGACACGAATTCCATGTATCTCAATGAAAATCTATATAGCTAGAATAGCCATTTTGGAGCTGTGAAACTTCAAATTGGAATCTATGCTTTAACTATTTAATATAGTTTTGTGCCCTTAGCTACTACCAGAAATGAAGAATTTGTGACAGAGTTAGAACTAGGCAAACAATTAGCTTTATAACTTCTTTCATACTTACGTCCATTCACTCCTTTCTCGTCTCCTAATATTNACTATAACATGAATTGCTAAATGATCTTGTAAATAAAAAACCCAGAGCCAGATATTAGGGTGAAAGCTGAAAGATCAGAGAAACAGAACAAGGCAGCCAGTAGTTCTTACCTCTACAAAATCCTCAATCTCAAGACAGTGAGTTCCTGTTTCCTCACGCCTTATATACCTTTTTCTGCCCTGCCATCTTACTTCTTGGGATTAAAGGCATGTGTGCTTCCCAAGAAAAGCATGAGATCTCAAGTGTTGGGAGTAAAGGTGTGTGCCACCATGTCTGGCTCTGTTCCCAGTGTGGCCTTGAACTCATAGAGANAGATCTCTCTCCGGAGTGATAGGATTAAGGGTGTGTGCCATCACTGTCTGGCCTCTATGTCTAATCTAGTGACTGGCTCTGTCCTCTGATCCCCNCATAAGTTTATTAGGGTACACAATATATTGGGGTACATAACATATCACCAAAATTGANCCTTGTTCATTTATCTACATGTCATCCAGTAAACTCATGTACATTTGTTTATATACACACCCATACTATTGTCTAGGCTCTCCACATGACGGAGAATATTCAGGTTTTTTTTTTCTTTCATTTCTCATATTGTTTGACCTCACTTTTAAGAAGGAAAATAAAGGGATATTTTAGAACAGAACATAGAAGAGGTAACTTGGTGGCAGAAGATGAGGCTGGAGTGACAGAATTGTCAGTCAAGTAATGTTGGTTGCCCTCAATGGTTGAAGGAAGCAATGAAGAAATTTACCACCAGAATTCCAGAGCCAGTGAGTTCTGAAGACACTGCAATTCATGCCTAGTAGTTTAAAGGTATTTCAAACATCTAATAACTGAAGCTGAGATATAAACTGTCATTGTTTGAATTCACCAAACTTAAGATAAATTGTTATAACAGCTACAGAAAATTAGGAACCAAGTTATTGCAAATAATATGCATCCTTGTTATTAATGTCCATGCAACCATTGGTTGTGTTCCTGCTGAAAATGTCTTTCCAGGTCATTCTTTCCCAGAGTTTTCAAATGCTACACATATGCTGAGCACTTTCAAATTTGTGTATCTATGTTTTGCCATTTTCTTGAACCCCAGCCAAAATTTTTGGATAGCTTTGGCTGTCCTCCAAGGTGTTCTATAGCCAATTTATGGTGTCCAAGTTTAACTAAAAAAACTGTATCTTCTTTCTTCTTAATATTTGGTTAATGACCAGGCTCACATGGCTAGGGTGAATTTAAATTATATTTACTTAAATGGTACTGGTTTATACTGGTTTGTCTGTATTCTTNTGTACTATTCAGTTTAATACTTGCTCAAAAATTTTTCAAAATATTTTTAGCATAAGGAAATTNTTTTAAAGTAACTCAGTTTGTCCTTTATGTTTTNTTTCCAGCTTCTGACTATAAGGATAAAGCCTTTAGTAAAAGATATTTACTTAGCATGTGATTGAATGAAGAAAAATTATAACCTCTTTTTCTTTATATGTTCTAGATATAAGGAAACTACTTATAAATATTCTGTGCAAGAAATGAACGGTATGTTCTTAGACATAGCTCAGCTTACTATGCCCTTCATTATCTCGCATAATAGAAGTATTTGTAATACCTCTCCTGGCCAGTTGGTGTCCNAGAGAGTTAAGTCCAGCTTGACCTAAGGCCTGTAAATTTCATCCTTACCTTCCATTTAGTAGAGGTCACACACACTGCAAGGAAGTATGACCACATGAGACAGTAGAGGAAATAAAATCTGTATAANTAGAATAGCCATTTTGGAGCTGAGGAACTTCACATTGGAATGTATACTTTAATTATTTAATATATTTTTGTGCACTGAGCAGAAGACATCTGTATGATGTTTTTGTTGTATATAGTATGCTACATATATACAACTAAGTACTTAATTTATTGTTTATAATGTCAATTTTGTAACAATTTCTTTTTAGGAGCAATGAAGCAAGAAATTTAAAATTTCAGAAAGTAAGCTTTAAAAGGAGACATAGAAAATTTGATGGTGAATGAAATTTTTGTTTGAGGAAAACAATCTGAATCATAATTTATCTCTTAAGGAACACTTTCTAAGTCTCCTTCTTAAAATTAAATGAATTAATATTTTATNTAAAGTAACATGAGTTTGATATTTTTGATTTTTGCAACATTCAAGCTTTGTAATATATGTCAATGANCTATAGAAATAAATTAATTGATTAGTTCATGTTGTATGAAAATACTTGCTCAAAAAGGTATTCATAACACAAGCACAAGACAGTACTGGTATAGCACTAAACTAAAAATATTACATGTTCAAATAATACAACAGAATGGGAAATGTCATTCATTAGAGTAGTTAACTCTAATTCAAATTCTGTTTAAAGATACCTCAGAAAAAATAACTGTACTCAATTAAAAATAGTTTGAGCCAGCATGATTTTACACATAAATAACCTCAGCTCTTGGAAGGTCCAGGCAATGTGATCACAGGTTCTGGAGGTTCTGAGCTCCATAGAAAGACATGCTCACAAANACCAAACTTTTATGAGCTTTTCATCTTTTTATCTATCTACCATCTCATTTTTTCATGTTGTTTTTCAGCACTGAACATTTTTTTTCATTTTACATACCAACCACAGATCTCCTTCTCTTCTTTCCTCCCAGCCCCCCAGCCTTCCCCCTCAACCCAACTCCCATTCCCTTCTGCAACAAGGTAAGGCCTCTCATGGGGAGTCAGCAAAGCCTGGTACATTCAGTTGGGGCAGGTCAAAGCCCCTCCCCCTGCATCAAGTCTGTGCAAAGTACAAAGTGCAAACTCCAAAAAGCCAGCTCATGCACCAGGGATGGGTGTTGATCTTATTACCAGGAGGCCCCTTAATCAGATCAAGCTACACATCAATCTCGCTATGCAGAGGGCCTAGTCCAGTCCCATGGAGGCTCCACAGCTGTTGGTCTAAAGTTGAGTTCTCACTAGTTTGGTTTGGTTTGATTGTCTCTGTAGGTTTCCCCATCATGGTCTTGATGCCCCTTGCTCATAGATCCTTCTTCTCTCTCTTCAACTGGACTCCAGGAGTTCGGCCTGGTGCTTGGCTGTGGATTGCTGCATCTGCTTCCATCAATTATTGGATGAAGGATCTATGATGACAGTTAAGGTATCCACCAATCTGATTACTGGGGTAGGCCAGTTCAGGCACCCTCTCCACTATTGGTAGTAGTCTAAGTTGGGATCATCCTTATTGATTCCTGAGAACTTCCCTAACACCCAGTTTATCCCTATCCCCATGCTGTCTCCTTCTATCATGGTATCTCTTTCATTGCTCACCCACTCTGTCCCTGTTCCAGCTAGACCATGCTATTCCCTTATGTTTTCATCTGCCATCCCTACCCTCTATTGCTCCCCTCACCCCCAGTTTACTCATGGATCTTATCTATTTTTCCTTCCAAGGGTTCTTCTTAGGGTCCTCCNTGTTAGCTAGCTTCTCTGGAGCTAGCTAACCATAGTATGGCTATCCTTTGCTTTACANCTAATGTCCATTTAAGAGTGAGTAGATACCATGTTTGTCCTTCTGAGTCTGGGTTACCTCACTCAGCATGATATTTTCTAGTTCCATCCATTTGCCTGCNANTTTCATGATGTCATTGTTTTTTNCTGCTGANTAGTACTCCATTGTGTATATATGCCACATTTTCTTTATCTATTCTTCGGTTGAGGGGCACTTAGGTTGTTTTCAGGTTCTGGGTATTGTGAATAATGCTGCTATGAACATAGTTGAGCATGTGTCCTTGTGGTATGGTTGAGCATTCCTTGGGTATATACCCAAGAGTGATATAGCTGGGTCTTGAGTTAAATTGATTCCCAATTTTCTGAGAAATAGCCATACTCATTTTTAAACTGGCTGTACAAATTTGCACTCCTACCAACAGTTCCCCTTGCTACATTTACGCATCCTCTCTAACATAAGCTGTCACCAGTGTTTTTGATCTTAGCCATTCTGACAGGTGTAAGATGGTATCTCAGAGTCGTTTTGATTTGCATTTTCCTGATGACTAAGGATATTGAGCAATTCCATAAATGTCTTTTGGCCAATTGAATTTCTTATGTTGAGAATTCTCTGTTTAGCTCTGTAGTCCATTTTTAATTGGATTGTTCGGTATTTTGATGTCTAGTTTCTTGAATTCTTTANATATTTTGGAGATCAGCCTTCTGTCAGATGTGGAGTTGGTTAAGATCTTTTCCCATTCTGTAGGCTATTGGTTTGTCTTATTTAACATGTCCTTTGCCTTACAGAAGNTTCTCAGTTTCAGGAGGTCCCATTTATTAATTGTTGCTCTCAGTGTCTGTGCTACTTGTGTTATNTTTAGGAAATGGTCTCCTGTGCAAATGCGTTCATGGATACTTTCTACTTTCTATTCTATCAGGTTCAGTGTAACTGGATCTATGTCGTGGTCTTTAATTTACTTGGATTTGAGTTTTGGCATGGCAATAGATATGGATTTATTTGCAATCTTGTACATGTTAACATCCAGTTATGCCAGCACCATTTGTTAAAGATGCTTTCTTTTTTCCATTGTACAGTTATGATTTCTTGGTCAAAAATTAGGTGTTCGTAGGTGTGTGGATTAATGTCAGGGTCTTCAATTCAATTCCATTGGTCCACATGTCAGTTTTTCTGCCAATACCAAGCTGTTTTTATTACTATAGCTCTAGAGTAGAGCTTGAGGTCAGGGACGGTGGTGCCACCAGAAGTTGCTTTATTGTACAGGATTGTTTTAACTATCCTGAGTTTTTTGTTTTTCCATATGAAGTTGAGTATTGTCATTTCCAGATCTGTGAAGAATTGTGTTGGGATTTTGATGGAGATTGCATTGAATCTGTAGATTGCTTTTGGTAAGATTACCATTTTTACTATGTTAATCCTACCTATCCATGTGCATGGGAGATCTTTC
>LZPO01108328.1:15719-26791 GCA_001675575.1 Neotoma lepida | reverse complement strand
TTCCTCATCTTGTGGTAATCCCCAACCATAAAATTATTTTGTTGCTACTTCATAACTGTAATTTGATATATATTTGATAAATAATGATGTAAATATTTGATATACAGGACATCTGATATTCGACTTTCAAAGTGGTTCTGGACCCCCTGGTTCAGAGTTGCTGCCCTAGAATCTGAAAGTAGATTTTATTGTGGTGGGATGTTATATTGAATCAGAACTATAGAGCTTCATTACCTCATTGAGAACACAAAGAAAATGGCAACATATATGCCAAACAATTCTAAAATTTCTTTGACTGTGTCTAATTTTCTTCACTGTCCAAGACCAGTTGATTTTCTTTCCTTCCAGATTTACTTTCCAGAGGAAACTTTCCATGAAGAGTGTAAAAANCAAATTACAGTAGAAATACTATAATTTCTCTAATAAGTGATATATTCATTTCCAATGCAATATGTAGTTACATGTTTTCTTGGTATTCTCCTCTAATAGTGAACTATTGACAGATTTTTCTAGTCTACTAAAGACTTTGGAGAGCATCAGTTACAGCTATAACTAGTGTTGTTGCTGTTAGGATACTGTATCATTTTTGCTTGGATTTGAGTAGTAGTACCTCATTTTGAATTATAATTAGATCACTAATATATTTTAAGGCTAATAATCAGGTTAAAAAAAAAACATTTTTCCCCCAGTGCTGAGGCTTGCACTCAGGGAAGAAACAGTAACTTTTGCAGCACCAAAGAAGCATTAGCTCAATAATTTGTGATAAAAATGCCTTTTATAGAAACATAGAATGTTGACACTTTAGTTCCATCAGCAATACTGTAACTGTCACGTCCTGGGCTGTGCTTTTACACCTGTTAGATCTGCCAGCTCCTTTTGCTGCTGTCTGTTGAGCATCCCTCCTCCTGCAGTACGTGCTTCCTGCATGCCGATGTTCCTTTGCATGTTACATCCAACTCAGCCCACAGTCACCAGTTACTAAGCTTCAGCAGCGAGCACCTATACAGTGGAATGTCTGCTGGATGGAAGGTGCTGAACAAGTCATCATGTGACATGTGTTTTCATTCTCCTGTGTGGATTGTGCTTCCGTGTTTAAGCGTAACAGCTCTTCAGGTTCATGTCTGAAAACATAGCAAACTCGCTATGTTTTTAACATAATATTTTTGTTTTCTCTCAGAACTTCACAGACGTATATGGTATATTTTGATCATATCCATCCCTTTCCAACTCTTTTCAGACATCTGCACCACATCTCCTCCTCCCCTTCTCTTCCTCCTTTTCCTTGTTCTTTCCCATTGAGTACAGTTAGTTCTGCCAGCATGTGCATAGGTGTGGAGAATAGTAAACCTACTAGGAGCCATGTCCCCAACAAATAAATAACTTATTTTTTCTCCCAGAAGCAATCAACTGTCAAAAACCCTCAGATGTGGTGGTGGTGGTGGGGGAGGCTGAGAAGCACCACCCCCATCCATGNTGGGATTTTTTTACTGCTTTGATCAAGGGAAGGTCTTGTGCAGGCAACCCCAGCTGCTGTAGATTCTCTGCAGCTTCTCTGCTGTGTTTTGNCAGTCCTCCCTATCTCTGACACAACCTTTCTGAACCTCTTCCACATTGCTTCCTGAGCTTGGAGGAGGGATTGCGATCTAAATGGCCCATTCAAAGCACAGTGCTTCACATGCATTCATAGCTTTAAGATACCCTAAGTCCNAGTTTTGCCCTCATCAACGCTGTATGTGTTCTCCAAAAAGTCTCTTTGGCAAATTCTCTCCCTCATTAGCTTCTCCATTGCTCTGAAGATGAATATATTTAAACAGAGTTAAACAAAGGTATGGAGTCTGCCCCTGTGCATGCATGCACATGCATGCACACCCACACCCACCCACCCACCCACCCACACACACACACACACACACACACACATATATTCTTGGTGGCAAGCACCAATATTTGCTGAGGCATCTCTATGGCACACACACAAAAAGGCAATTCTTGCTAAAAGGACTATAAATACTTAAATGAGAACATTCTGTCTGAGGAAATAGTAAATGGGAAATTTGGGGAAGAAAGACATTTTTAGAAACCATATTTCTATCAATTTGGTATTTAATTTTCTTGTGGTGAAATGAAATCAAAGATTAAATAATTATTACACAATCTTATGTGACAAAGTAGGTAGAACATAGCAGAGAACATCTCAAATTATTATATATACAGACAATAGNAAAGCAGAATGATGGAAGATTTCCAGCTAGGGAATATAAGAATGTGTTCGTTTTGGTAGAATAGTTAACTAAGGTTCTTATAATTTACGATCGAGTTAAATACTATAAACGTTGGTGCTGTTGGCTGTGTTCTGACATATTCTAAGTCTATATCCCACATAGGTAATAATATATTTCAAATCATTTATAATCATCNGTGTTAGTCTCTCCTGTAGAGAGCTTGCAACAAATTATAAGCTTTGCCCTTAGCCTAGAATTCATGTAATCTATACACNTATGTAAGTGTCAGTTTCTTTGGAAACGAATTGGATAGCTCCTTTTGTTTCTTGTAACTAATGAAATCTTTCCCTGAGTTGTTCCCTCTGAGGACTCCTCCCACGATCTTCATTTCAGGAAGTCAATGTCTCTGAGGTTGTTTCCTTGTTCTAGCTGATAAGGAGAATACAGCCTTTGAGCAAAGCCCCAGCAACTGCCCATCTCAGGTAGAAAGCTGGAGTGTGAGAACAGGCTAGTAGGCTTCTACAACAAATGACTCTGACAGCTGGACACATGGCATTACCACGGACCTAATAAAAACCTGCTTTTCAGAAATAGTGCTCTCTAGTTTTTAATTCCAGTTTTAGTTATAAATGGGAGTGATACACATTGAAACAATTATCTATTATTTTTTCCAAGAGCTCTAAAGCTAGTAGTTCCAAAACACAAGTAGGTTGGATTCTGGTGTATTTCTGCACAAATTATCCATGGAAAATTCTAGAATATTTTCTTATGGTTGGCCTGTAGAAAATGGTGGGTGAAAGGAGAGAAAGAAAGAGAGGGAAGGAGGGAAAGAGAGATAGATTTATTTATACTTATTTAAAAGTAAATGGCAGAGGGCTAAGGCAATGTTCAGTCAACAAAATGTTTGCTAAGAAAGCATGAAGACGTGAATTGAGAATGGTGACATGTACAATCCCAGTGCCAAGCATATAGAGACAAGGNGGTCTCTGGAACTTGCTCACTAACTTAGCTCAATCATTAAGCCCCAGGTTTCAGTAAAAGACCTTGTGTCAAGAAGTAAGGGTGGTGGCTCCTTGGGAATCACACCCAAAGTTGGCCTCTGGCCTACACATGTATTCATAGACATAGGCACCTGCATATATACACTCACCCCTGCCTCATTAACACGCTCCCTGCAATCTTCTTACAACTGCATGTATAAATAATACTACATCCCTAGATAGTTTTTCTTCAGGTAGATGATATTAAGAATTTTAACCCTTTCTCATATGCATTTATGACTCAGTTCCAAAAACCTGATATTGCTTCAAATAAATGTTTATTATTATTATGATGATGATGATGATTATTTCAGCAATCAAAGTGAGACACTACAATTTTGGATAACCCAGGATTTCATTGTTTATTTGAAAACCATATTTTATTTTCCACTGTCCCCAAAAGGGACATTTAATGACATGCTTCTATGCCCCTAAAATCTCAGATCATGCCCAAGACTTGGGTACATGGAAAGGCTGTGATGTTGACATAACACAAACCTGATTAGAGATGATATCATTGGCGTTTGGGGGACTCCATTATAAAGATTTGGGTGCCTTGGCATGTCTGAAAGGGTGTCATAGTTAGGGATCATGTTTTCATGAACCTTAACCATTGCCTTTAGAAACTTAACAAGGCAAAGAACAGAATGAATAGAAACTACTTGCCTTTTAAAAGAACATAAAAAATATTTAACTAACAAACATGGACCAAAACCAGCTTCAAGATACCTTTCAGACATCTGTCATAGGGGTTTGACTGGAACTGAGGGTTGAACCACATTCTAATTTTCAATTTTTTANCACATTTGTATATAAGTGCCATCTGTCCATATTAGTTCATTCTTACAAAGGTATTGACTCAGCCCTCTACAGAGTGGATAAATGCAGTGATCACTTAATAGATAACTCCTTACCAGATACAGCATCCTTTCTTATATTATCTCCTTCAACATCACAAATGTAGACCAACACTTTAGAGATGGTACAATACATGTATGAAAAAAACTGGGGTCCTGTTTGTTTTTATTGTCAATTTGACATAACTAGTGTTACCTAGAAGGAAGCAATACTAACTGAAGAATTTCCTCCATCAAATTAGCCTATGAGCCTTCATCCAGCAACTGATGGAAACAGATGCCAAACATTAGGTGGAGATAGGGGAGAAAGAAGTGTAGGAGTCAGAGGGGTCAAGGACACCACAAGAAAACTCACAGAATCAGTTAACCTGGGCTCATAGGGGCTCACAGAGACTGAACAGACAACAGGTAGCCTACATGGGACTGACCTAAGCACTCTGCATGTTGCAGTTGTGTAGCTTGGTTTTCTTGTGGGACTCCTAACAGTGGGAATAGTGGCTGTCTCTGACTCNTTTACTGACTTTTGGGACCCTATTCCTCATACTGGATCGCCTTGCCCAGCCTTAATACATGGGAGGTGCTTAGTCTTACTGCTACTTGATAAGCCATGTTTTGTTGGTACTCATGGGAGACCTTGTCCTTTCCTAAACAGAAACAGAGGAGGAGTGGATTGGAAGGTGGGAACAGAGGGGGGTGTAGGGAGAAGGGTCTGGGAGTAGAAGAGGGAGGAGAAACTGTGGCCAAGATGTAAAATAAGTAAATAAATAAATTTATTAAAAAATAAAGGAAACTCAAATCAAGTATGAAAAGAAATTGACCTATGAGCATGTCTGTAGGACATTATCTCTATTGACAATTGACNTGGGAGGGCCCAATTCACTGTCAGCTGCTTGAGTTCTTNTCCTGACTTCCCTCAATGGTGGATTGCAGGTTGGAAGTAGAAGCCAAATAAGCTCTTTCTTCCTCTAAGTTGCTTATTGTCAGAGTGTTTTATTAAAGCAACCAAGATCAAAGAAAGACAACTGGAAACTCCATTTTAGGTTGAGTTGAGCCTGCCTGTGTGTAACCTTTTCATCATTATAGCAAGCATCTAAGATAACAAGTTTATAAAAACAATAAGCTTCCTTTTGACTTATTTCCTAACCAGGCACTCATGATGATTGTAGCCTATGCTATGGCACAACNTGGTGGAACTACAGGGCAGGGAAAATTATTCATCTCTGAGCTGGGGAGCAAAAGAGAGTGAAAGGAAGATAATGGGTCCCTTGTCTCTGTGATGGCTAACCTTGACTGTCAACTTGNCTGGATCTGGAACTAACTAAAAAGAGAACCACTGGGCTCTCTTACAGAGATTTTCTTGATCAGATTATTTGAAGTGGGCATTATTTTTTGGTGGCAGCCCGGATAAATGACAAAAAAGGAATTTTTGTTTTTGCCTGCTTGCTTTCACTTTCACTGGCAAGGTCAAGTTCATTTATACTGTTGTTGCTGCTCTTGTTTTCCTATTTGAATCCAACATTGGCCTTCCAACATGTACGGAAGACTAGTGCCTCTCCACGAATCTTCAATATCACTTTGGGANTGCTGAGCCACCCAGCACCATGGATTGAGCAACTCNGTTTATCAGTCTTTCTGGTATATCCAGAAGGAGTGTTGNACTATCCAGACTGTGTTGTGTATGTCAAACTAATAGACGCCTTTTAATAGATATTCCTTCTATTGGCTGTATTTTTATAGGAAATTCTAATTAATATAATGCCTTTGAGGGTGGTCCCAAATAACCCAAGCCTACCCATTAGGTTCCACCTTTTAAAGGTTCCAGTTCTTCTTGGCAGCACCAACTTGGCCAAGCCTTCTAATATAAAGGCTTCAGGGGGAAATTCCAGATCCTTGTGGAGGAAAGCCCACTAGCAGGAAGAACTCTCAACAACAGATGAAGAGTCTTGTATTTAACTGAACACATTAGTTAATAAAAGCCAAAGTAGAATCGGTTTTTTAAGAGCTTCTTCATTACTGTGATTTATTTTAAGCCTAGAAAAAATGAAATATCTCTTGTTNCAAGCCTACTTTTAGTCCATTTTCCACACAGCAAGTCTTCCTGGCCTAAATTTAGGGTGACATATCCAGTCATGCATCTCTCTNTAATTTCACCCCTTTTGTTTCAGTCTATCATTTCAAGCTGTTTGCTCNGAGTTGGCAAATGTGCAGTTTATTCCTTACAATATATTACANTAAAATCACAAACCCTCCTGTGGATTAGCAGTGGGAGATCATTAGCCTTGATTTCNTTGGCCCTCTGAGGAGACAGTGCGTTGTCAGTGCCAGCAAGTGTCAGGCAACATGAAAAAACATGATTTAATTATTGAAATGTTTAGATAAACACTTTAAGTTCCTTGCCCACTGTCATAATTGAAGCCACTGGTGCCTGTAAATGTAACAAGAATTTTAAAGATTTGAGGCCTTTTCTTTTTCACTTTTATGAGATTTTTAAAGAATTATGATTTCTCATTATTTTTTAAGAGTTGGTCTTGTTGGCCTGATGCCAAGAATGGGATTGTATACTGTAGAATCATGGGATGTCTCTGCTAGGCTCTGACTCATGCCCTAAATTAAGAAATGGCTCTCAAGGGTAAGCTGTGCTTCTGTGTTCAGCTACAAATTAAGAGTCAGGCTTTGCAAAAGATGCTGGGGCTTGACTGCATTTAGGCTACAAATTAAGAGTCAAGCTTTGCAAAAGATGCTGGTGTTTGAAGCACGTTTTCAAGGGCAGAAGTGCATAAGGCTAAGCAGTCATGGATACATCCACATTAAGAGTTAAACATTGGCTTCAGTAAGTTTCTTCTTCACGGGAAAAGAGAACTAAAGGAAAGAGAAGGAAGGGCAGAAGAAGGAGGGAGGCAGAGAAGGAAGAATGGAGCAGAGGAGGGAGAGAGGAGGCCACAAAAACTACAGAATCCCTCTGTGACTTTTTTGTAAGTTCAAAATAAAANGACAGCATCTCTTGCTTAGCAGTTGGTTGCTAATCGCCACCTTTTCTTCCTGAGATTTCAGCCCTCTCTGCCTCCTGATAGTTTATGTCCCAGCAGATAACACAAGAAATCAGCTTAAAAGGGCCCGTTGGAAAACACTGGCANCCTGACTGGGAGGATTGAAAGGAAAAACTCAGCTGGAAAACCCAATTGCATCCTAATCAATTCCATGTTTAGTTTTGTTTGGAATGTGAAGAAAACGAATCTGACCCATGAAAAGCTGAAAGGCTGTTTTGTCTGACCGAGAAGTCTACATGATTTTTTTTCCCTTGTGAATGAGAGTAGACACTATGTTAATGTAAATGCAATAAGAATAGATAGATAGGACCTTCTCCCCGAAGGGAGGAAATGATAAGATCAGTAAAAGGGGTGACAGTGACAGCAGCTGTGCGTGAAGGTGGGTGCAGGGCTTGACAGGACTGTCATGAGAAGAGCTGAGTGTGACTTTCTGACATCGTGTAGGGAATGAAGAGGAGGAAAATCTCCTCCCAGGACTTNTATACTGCCTGGTTGAAGTCTAGAAATGACAGTTGGTGATTACCATGGGGATAAGAGATCTCACACAGGGTAAGAAGAAGCTGTAAGCTGCCTCTTCCTTTCATTTCTTCTCTTCCCTTAAGATGGGGAGTGTGNGGAGAGAGGTGAAGGGGGAGACAGACAAACATGACAGGTGGGTAATACNAAGCTACAGTGATTACTGAAAAAGGAAATTTCCTGAGTTATCAGCATAGCTGTGCTAAGTTCCAGGTCTCCTTCACTTTCTCATCACCACAGATAGCTCTCTTCCCACTGTATTTTCCTCTCTGTTTTGAAAAGCAGGGCTGGGCAGCAAGGCATGTGGTCTGATTTGGAGACTGACAGGCTCATCCACTCTATGTCAAGAGGAAAGAACATGCCCTTGATTCCTGCTTTTCCAAAGCATTGATGGGTTACTAATGAGAAACACAGAGGCTGTTGTTTCACACAACCAGGGCAGACATGATGCTCATCACCACTGACCTCTCCGTGGAGTGAAAATGATGGCAGGACCTACCTATAAGGTAGACTTGGAGCCTTTCTGGCTATTCCCTACCATAGTCTTCAGTGGCCTCTTGCTCAGATCACTCTTCAGCAAAACAAACTTCTAAAGGACCATATTAATAAACTATCAATGCCCAGCAAGCTCTGGGATGAGGGTAAAATTACATGTATACGTCATCAAATTATAATTACATTTGTATCAGTGGGACGCATGAAAAAGCAAAGGGTATTTTAAGATTAATGAATCTTCTTGTTGCCAGCGATGTGGTTGCAGAAGAGGCTTTCCAGGAGTGTAGATGGGGTGGACCCTACAGACCTGCATNACTAGAAGNTGCCCCAGTTGGTCCTTGTACCACTCCCACTCAAATCCAGTGCATTTCCTGCTAAGGGATTCCAAAGTCCTCTGTGGGTAGTGAGTCTCCCTTGTTCTCTAGTATTCCATTGTACAGATTATTGATTCAACTGGAATACATCATATTGTAGTTGTTTGTTTTTTACTCTTTGCTCTTTGGGGGGCCCACCACCCAGCTCCCAAATAAATGCAGGGAGACTTATTCTTACTTATGAATGTCTGGCCTTAGCTTGGCTTGTTTCTAGCCAGTTTTTAACTTAAATTATCCCATCTCTGGGATTTTACCTCTTTCTCTATTCTATATCTCTTTATATCTCTTTCTTTTCTCCTTACTCCATGCTGGCTGTGTGGCTGTGTGGCTGGCCCCTAGCATCCCCTCTCCTTCTCCTTTTCTCACTCCTCCTCCTTCTCTCTTATTTATTCTTTCTACCTGATGGCCACGCCTATCCCTCTTCTGCATAGCTATTGGCCATTCAGCTCTTTATTAGACCACTCAGGTGTTTAGTCAGGCAAAGTAACACAGCTTCACAGAATTAAACAAATGCAACATAAAAGAATNCAACACATCTTCGCATCATTAAACAAATATTCCACAGNATAAACAAATATAACCCATCTTCAACTAATATTCCACAGCATCATACCCCTTAACTTGTCTGAGTTANCATTATNCAACCATCAGTCGATGGACATTTAGGCTGCTTTCATGTTCTAGCTACTGTTACTAGAATGTCAGTGATCATGGATGAGCATATGTCTTTATAGTATACAGAGACCCTTGGGTACATTCCCAGGAGTGGTATGGCTAGGTCACAGGGTAAATTTATTGCTGGTTTTCTGAGGTACTATTGCACAGATTTCCACAGAGCCTATACCAGTTTGCACTCCCACCAATCATGCATGATGGTTCTCTTCTCCATATCCTCACTATTATTTGCTGTCCTTTTTGTTTTTCTTTTTCTTAGTCATTCTGGCTGGCGAGAAATGAAATCTCAAAATAGTTTTAATTTGAATTTCTCTGGTAGCTAAGAGAGGCCGGCACTCTCCTCCTGATGGCTCTCTGTCCAGTTCCATAACTCACTTCTTAACTGGATTGCTTGTGGGTTGGGTGTCTAGCTTTTTAAAATTATTTTTATTTGAGATACTAATCATCTGTCAGATAGCTAGCAGAGATTTTTTTTCCTATTCTGGCTGCTTCTTTGATAAATTACCAGTTTTCTTTGTAGTATAGGGGCCTTTGATTTTCATGAACTTCCACTTATTGGTTGCTAGTCCTATTTTATGGGCAGCTAGGGTCCTATCAGGAGAGTTCTTACTTGAACCTGTATCCTGAAGGGTGCTTCCTACTCTTTCTTCTAGAAGTTTCAGAGTTTCAGGTCTAACATTGAGATCTTGGATCTATTTGGAAATTAGAGTGTCCCTATACAGGGGATAATGTTCCTCCCAGAAATCATAGGTGTAGGTAGGGTTTTCTGTCCCACCAATCAGCTCTGGCCTGTTAGCTGGGTTCCAAACAACCACACAGAGACTTATTATTAATTATAAATACTCATCTGATAGCTTAGGCTTGTTACTAACTAGCTCTTACATCTTAAATTAACCCATATTTCTTATTTATATTCTACCACATGGTGGTACGTTTTTTTCAACATGGCATGTTCATCTCCTGCTTCCTGTGCATCTATTGGTGCAATTATTGGATGTACACCAGAACTTGATGGTGTGGCCCAATTGCTGAAGATATCACACACTTTGGTCATAGGATAGGAAGAAGTCAAGCTGGGTTGGTAGTAACCAAGAAGCTTTCCCCTGGCTAGTTTTCACAGTATCAGAAGGGGCTATGAAAGCTGATGGNGGTCAAGGGCATCAGCAGTCTCACTCAGCTGTGAAGCTTATGAGCTACCATAATAACTCACATGGCAAGATAGTGGCGTGAATATTATGGGAGTAACTAGTATTTTCTGAATGGATTTAAGGGTATTAAATCCCACTCTACAGGTGCAGTACACATGCCTGGTACTGTATATCTGGCCAAGAAACCATGGTTAGGAAGCTCATAGTCCTCAGAAATGAGCTTTCTAGTACAATTTTGCTGAATGAACATAGTACCAAACAATCCTCCAAATTCACATCTCTTTATCCATAGATTAGCACAGTTCTCAAAATTCATCAGAGAAGTTTCTTTGTGCAGTGGATTTTGATTAATNGAAAAACTCACAACTGGTCAAAGTATACTTTCTTCCTTAAAGGCTCAGGGACCATCACAGAAGAGAAGGTGGGGAGAGTGGTAGAGCCAGAGGTGAGAAGAAACAGCTAAANGGGGTCTTCTGAACATGACAGACCACTGTACTCATGGACACATGCCACTGAGGTTGACTACACACACCCTGTATGTGATCAAGCCAATCAATACTTTAGAATGCAAGGTGGATGGGCTTATGATCCATACCCCTAGGTGAGTAGCAAGTGACAGTTGATGGCTTCTGGAAGAGGGAGGCTCAGTTTTCTTTAAGGGTGTGGTTCCTGGTATGCAGACCATGTTCCACCCAATG
>LZPO01108327.1:53096-66037 GCA_001675575.1 Neotoma lepida | reverse complement strand
AAAAAGGATACAAGATTGGAAGGGGATAGCAGTAAAGAGTGGATCTGGGAGGAGCTTGGGGAAGGAATATGGGTGAATAATGTCAAATTTGCATGTGTATGAAATTTCAAAATATTCAAATAAAATGTCAAAAATAAATTCATTAAAAATAATAATAAGGTAGGCAAGCCTTCAGTGAGACCACAGATCTGAACTAAAGACAAAAGAAACATGATAAAAGCCTGCTGTTTACTAAGGCTAGAATTCAGAACTGTTCTCATGCCAGAAATAATTCAGTCTCCATGTTAACTACTGTATGTTTATCTCATGTTATATGGAAAGTATTCACATTTTAAGCTCTGGGCTTTTCAATAAATCATTGTGATAAAAAGGGACAGGAGAAACAATGTCATAGTCACAAGGTTATAACCTTAACCATAACTTTTCATTTCTCTGGCCGTCTCTATGGGACTTAATCTTATACCTTGTTCCAAGTCTCTAGTGCAATATATCCAAGAGCCTGTTAATCACATGACTATTTCAAAGTACTCCTGAGTTACATGAACAGAAATTAACTGGACATGGTCTAGGAAGAAAGAAAGCAAGGTACATATGACAGGAATGTGCAGATTGGCTCACCCAGTTCCATTGTATCTCCACAAAGGCTATACCTGTTACCAGCTGCTACACTAGAGGTAGCATTACTCAGACTCCTTGAACTAACTGAGTGTACCCCACCTAGCTTCCATCAAGCAAAGTTTCCACCAGATGAAGGCCAGCCCCAATAGCAGGTGAGGTTATGATGGCAGAGAAGNAGTAGTAACTCTGTAGCTGTTTAGGCTGAAGATCTCCCTGGTAAGGATTCTAACAAAGGTAGTTCAACCATAAAGTCCAAGACTGAGGGAGCAGCTTCTTGCTTCTCCAATTTCTTAGCCAGGGTGAAAACTCCTTTCCTGAACCCATTCTGTAGAGCTGTTTAGTTGCTTTGGAAAACTGCCCCAATTGTTGTCCTCCAGCCTTCTCTTCCCCCTACAAACAACTTCGTTAATAACATAATTTCTGGACTAAATCTCTGTTCAAACTAGCTAGCATGAATCCTGTCATATGCAGCTGAGCCTTGCTTAACTAATTCAGAAGGGATCTACAGTAAGGGTATTACAACTTAACTAATTCAGGATATTACAACTTAACTAATTCGGAAGGGATCTACAGTAAGGGTATTTAGAGATAACACCAAGAAATGGACCTCCCAAAGAAGTCTGCATTTGTGTGCCTCTTTTTTGTATGTTCAAGTGTATATGGGTGCACATAAATGTGTATATATAGGAGTACACATGTATACACATGTGTGTGAAGGCTAAAGATCAGTCTCAAGTATTATAACTTGCATGCTAACTTGTTTTTTGAGACATGGTCTTCCACTGGGACTTGGGGCTCACCAATCAGGCTAGGCTAGCTGTCCAAAGAGCCTCAGTGATCCTAGAGTCTCTATCTCCACAACATTGGAATTACAAGAATGCCACTACAACCAGCTCTTTGAAGGGTGCTAAATATCAAAGTCTTCATGCCTGCACATCAATCACTTCACTGGCTGAGCTAACCCACCACACACTTGTGTGTATCTCTGTCTCCTTTCAGTCATCTTCAGTCCTTTCTAGCAGTACCTGCTTTCTCCATCAACCAGTTCTTTTTATGATAAACTTTGTGTTCTCCTCTATTTGACACACACTTGCCCAAAAATGACAGATAGGCTTACTTTGGGAACAGGTATCCACTCTGGTTCAATTGACTATTATTTCAATTGTAAAACCTTGTGAAGCTTTTTAGTACTTTAATAATACACATTTACAATTAAGTAAATTTAACTTTATATAGTTTATCTAACTTGTCTGAAGCCAGACACTGTTAAGTAGATGATTCAAAATTAATATCCTGTCACCTGATCTCAAATCCCAGTGCTCATTCTGCTGAGTCATCACTGCTTTTCAGTTTTATAATTTTATCTGGTGAGTACTTTAAGTTTATAATGTGTTTCCATAGTACCAATCTTATTTGGTCCTTCCAAGCCACCTGTTATCATTGATATGCCACTTGTAGACAAGACAATGAATGTTCACAGAAACTGGATGACTTTTCAAGATCACATATTTGATTCAAGCTCACACCAAGTTCAAATCTCCATCTTCTAGTTCTTAGATGAATCAGTGTTGGGGTGAACATGGGGGAAGCTAAAATCAAAGTGGAGATAAATCTCACAGGGTAACAGATCAGAACTGCAAATCCATTTCCAATGAGAAGAAAACAAGATGACACCTCACTTGTGTTTGGCTTGGTTTGATGAAATGGTTAGGAAAAAATTTGTAGGACATTTATAGTCCCATACACCTAAAAAAAAAAGTAATAGAATGAGGATATACCTCTTCCTGGCTATAAGCAAGATTTTCCTCAGGATAATAAGAAAGATTATGACTCTAGCAGGCTACTAAGAAGGCTACCAATAAACATGTCAGAAATAGTGATTGCTGGCTTTTTCCCCAGAGTTGTTTCCAGGTTCTGGCTATTATGAATAATGCTGCTATGAACATAGTTGAGCAAGTGTCCTTGTTGTATGATTGAGCATCCCTTGGGTATATGCCCAAGAGTGGTATCATTGGGTCTGGAGGTAGATTGAGTCCCCATTTTCTGAGAAATTGCCAAAATGATTTCCAAAGTGGATATACAAGTTTGCACTCCCACCAACAGTGGAGGAGTGTTTCTCTTGTTCCATATCCTCTCCAACATAAGCTGTCATCAGTGCTTTTGATTTTAGCCATTCTGATAGGTGTAAGATGATATCTCAGAGTCATTTTGATTTACATTTCCCTGATGAGTAAGGATGTTGAGAATTCTTAATGGAAGATCCCAAATGGCTGAAAAACATTCGTTGAGAATTCTCTGTTTAGATCTGTAGCCCATTTTTTAATTGGGTTGTTTGGTATTTTGCAGTCTAGTTTCTTGAGTTCTTTATATATTTTGGAGATCAGTCCTCTGTTAGATGTGGGGTTGGTGAAGATCTTTTCCCATTCTGTAGGCTGTCATTTTGTCTTATTTACTGTCATTATTTACAAAAGCTTCTCATTTTTAGGAGGTCCCATTTATTAATTGTTGCTCTCAATGTCTGTGCTACTGGTGTTATGTTTAGGAAGTGGTCTCCTGGGCCAATGTTTTCTAGGCTACTTCCTACTTTCTCCGCTATCAGGTTCAGTGTAGTTGGATTTATGTTGAGGTCATTGATCCACTTGGACTTGAGTTTTGTGCATGGTGATAGACATGGATTTATTTGCAGTCTTCTACATGTTGACATCCAGTTATGCCAGAACCATTTGTTGAAGATGCTTTCTTTTTCCACTATACAGTTTTGGCTTGTCAAAAATCAGGTGTTCATAGGTGTGTGGATTAATGTCAGGATCTTCAGTTCAATTCCATTGGTCCACATGTCGGTTTTTATGCCAATATCAAGCTGTTTTTATTACTATAGCTCTATAGTAGAGCTTGAAGTCAGGGTTGGTGATACCTCCAGAAGTTGCTTTATTATAAAGGATTGTTTTAGATATCCTAGGTTTTCTGTTTTTCCATATGAAATTGAGTATTGTTCTTTCAAGGTCTGTGAAGAATTGTGTTGGGATTTTGATGGAGATTGCATTGAATCTGTAGATTGCTTTTGGTAAGATTGCCATTTTTATTATATTGGTTCAACCTATCCATGAGCATGGAAGATCTTTTCATTTTCTGATCTTCTTCATGGACTTAAAGTCCTTTTCTAGGTCTTTCACTTGTTTGGTTAGAGTTATCCCAACGTATTTTATATTATTTGTGGCTACTATAAAGGGTGATGTTTCTCTGATTTCTTTCTCAGCCCATTTATCATTTGTGTATAGGAGAGCTACTGATTTTTTTTTTAGTTAATCTTGTATTCTACCATATTACTGAAGGTGTTTATCAGCTGTAGAAGTTCCCTGGTAGAATTTTTGGCATCACTTATGTATACTATCATATCATCTACATAGAGAAAGTTTGACTTCTTCCTTTCCAATTTGTATCTCTTTGATCTCCTTTTGTTGTCTTATTGCTCTAGCTAGAACTTCAAGTACTATATTGAATAAATATGGGGAGAGTGGACAGCCTTGTCTTGTTCCTGATTTTAGTGGAATTGCTTTGAGTTTCTCTCCATTTGATTTGATGTTGGCTGTCGGCTTGTTGTAAATTGCCTTTATTATGTTTAGGTATGTTCCTTGTATTCCTGATCTCTCTAGGACCTTTATCATGAAGGGGTATTGGATTTGTCAAAGGCTTTTTCAGCATCTAATGAGATGATCATGTCGTTTTTTTCTTTCAGTTTATTTAGATGGTATATTACATTCACAGATTTTTGATTGTTGAACCATCCTTGCATCCTTGGGATGAAGCCTACTTGGTCATGGTGGATAATTTTTTGATGTGTTCTTGGATTTTGCCAATATTTTATTGAGTATTTTTGCATCAATGTTCATGAGGGAGATTGTCTGTAATTCTCTTTCTTTGTTGCATCTTTGTGTGATTTTGGTATCAGGGTAACTGTAGCCTCGTAGAAAGAGTTTTGCAGTGTTCCTTCTGTGTTGCTGGGTCCTAACGGCTCCCTTGGGGAAATGGGTGAGAACGCACGGCATGAGTGGCACAGACACCGGAAGTCAGTTGAAGGCAAACAACAAACTCGTTTATTCAATAACAGGGAAGGCCTTATATATCCTCCTCCCAGCACCCAATCTTGTCATCCCTCATTGGCTGGGCACAATCAGGAACTCTGACAGTGATCAGGAATTCTGACAGCGCCTGTTGCTAGGCCCTCAGACAGACTCTGCATGATCAGGAACTCTGAGAGCACCTGTTGCTAGGCCCTCAGGCAGACTTCAAGTTGGCTCATAGGGAAGTACATTATGTCCATGCTTTGGCAACTGGTTTGAGCCAATTTCCTCGACTCTATGGGCCTGTCCTACTACACTTTTCTTTCTATTGTGTGGAACAATTTAGAAATATTGGTATCAGCTCTTCTTTGAAATTCTGATAGAATTCTGCATTGAAACCATCTGGCCCTGGACTTCTTTTGGTTGGGAAAATTTTAATGAAAACTTCTATTTCCATAGGAGTTATAGGTCTATTTAAATTGTTTATGTGATCTTGATTTAATTTGAATATATGGTACCTATCCAGGAAATTGTCCATTTCTTTTAGATTTTCCAATTTTGTAGAGTACAGGTTTTTGAAGTATGACCTAATGATTCTCTGGATTTCCTTATTGTCAATTGTTACATCTCCCTTTTTATTTCTGATATTGTCAATTTGGATATTCTCTCTCTGCTTTTTGGTTAGTTTGGATAAGGGTTTGTCTGTCTTGATTTTCTCAAAGAACCAATTGATTCTTTGTATTGTTCTCTTTGTTTCTATTTTATTGATTTCAGCCCTCAATTTGATTATTTCCTGGAATCTACTCCTCCTGGATGAGTTTGTTTCTTTTTCTTTTAGAGCTTTCTGGTGTGCTGTTAAGTNACTAGTGTGAGATTTCTCCAACTTCTTTATGTAGGCATTTACCACTATGAACTTTCCTCTTAGTCCTGCTTTCATAGTGTCCCATAAGTTTGGGTATGTTGTACATTTATTTTCATTGAATTCTAGAAAGTCTTTAATTTTTTTCTTTATTTCTTCCTTGACCCAATGGTGATTCAGTTGAGCATTGTTCAGTTTCCATGAATTTGTAGGCTTTCTGTAATTTGTGTTGCTGTCGAATTCTAACTTTAAGGCATGATGGTCTGATATAATACAGGAGGTTATTCCAATTTTTTTTTATCTGTTGAGATTTTCTTTGTGACCAAGTATGTGGTCAATTTTAGAGAAGGTTACATGGGGTGCTGAGAAGAAGGTATATTCTCTTGTGTTTGGATGGAACATTCTGTAAATGTCTATTAAGTCCACTTGTGTCATAACATCTGTTAGTTCCCTTATTTCTCTGATAAGTTTCTGTCTGGCAAACCTGTCCATTGGTGAGAGTGGGGAGTTAAAGTCTCCCACTATTAGTGTGTGGAATTTGATGTGTGATTTAAGCTTTAGTAATGTTTCTTTTACATATGTGTATGCTCTTGTATTTGGGGCATAAATATTCAGAACTGAGACATCATCTTGATGGATTTTTCCTGTGATGAATATATAATGTCCTTCTCGATCTCTTTTGATTAATTTTAGTTTGAAGTCTATTTTGTTAGATATTAGGATAGCTACAGAAGCTTGCTTCTTAAGTCCATTTGACTGGAAAGATTTTTCCTAGCCCTTTACTCTGAGGTAGTGTCTGCCTTTGAAGTTGAGGTGTGTTTCTTGTATGCAGCAGAAGGATGGATTCTGTTTTCATATCCATTCTGTTAGCCTGTGTCTTTTTATAGGCAAATTGAGTCCATTGATATTAAGAGATATTAATGACCAGTGATTTTTAATTCCTGTTATTTTTTTGGTGGTAGTGTTGTATATTTCCCTTCTTTGGGGTTTGTTGGTGTAGGATTATCTATTGCCTGTGTTTTCATGGGTGCATCTAACTTCTTTGGGTTGGATTTTTCCTTCTAGTGCTTTCTGTAGGGCTGGATTTGTAGAGAGGTATTGTTTAAATCTGGTTTTATCATGGAATATTTTGTTTACTCTGTCTATGGCAATTGAGAGTTTTTCTGGCTATAATAGTCTGGGCTAGTATCCATGGTCTCTTAATGCCATATGGATGCTGGGAATTGAACCAGGGTCCTCTGAAAGATTATCCAGTGCTCTTAACCACTGAGCCATCTCTCCAGCCCCTACTTTGAAGTTCTTGCAAGCCAGCCCCATTGCATCTCCTGTTATTACCTGTGGCAGCAGGGCTGAACTAGAATCAAAGGCGATCACTGTAACTCTCCTGCATCGGGGCCCTCAGTAGGCATTTCTGTTTCCCTTCCCCATCATCTATGTATAATACAGATTGGGTTACTCTGTGGTATGTTGAAGGAAGCCCCATCCTCCTGAAAAGTTCTCACATCTCCTTGACAACATTAAACCTTTCAAACCATCACACTTCTGACCATTCCTAGAGACTTGTTTGAAAGCTTGTTTAAAACTCCTGCATGGCTGTATGGTGGTGGTACATTCCTTTAATCCTAGCACTTGAGAGGCACAACCAGGCGGATCTCTGTGACTTGGGGCCAACCTGGTCTACACAGTGAATTCCATGACAGCCAGAATTACACAGAAAAACCCTGTCTTGAAAAAAACAAAAACAAAACAAACAATAACAAACCCTACAGTACATTCTTACCTTTTTATTTTAATCAGTTGTCATGATTTGCTAAAACTACTGTATTGTGGCTTTGGTGTCTTTTCTGCTATAACATTATTGTATAACAAAACCTTCTGTAAGTTCCTGAATTGGGGCAGAAATCTATAATTATCCTCTGAAATTACTCTAAAATAATTTCTATGAATGGTGAAGTTGAATTTTGTTATTGTCTTAGTAAGGATTTTTATTGCTGTGAAGAGACACCATAACCACAGCAAGTCTTGTAAAGAAAATATTTAACTGAGGGGGCTCATTTACAGTTTCAGAAGTTCAGTCCATTATCATCATGGCAGAGAGCATAGTGGTGTACAGACAGATGTAGTGCTGGAGTAGTAGCTGAGAATCCTACATCTTGCAGACAACAGGAAGTCTACTGAGACACTGGGCAGTATCCTGAGCACAGGAAACCTCAAAACCCACCCCCACAGTGACACATTTCCTCTAACTAGGCCATACCCATTCCAACAAAGCCACACCTCCTAATAGTGCCACTCCTTGTGAGATTATAGGGGCAATTGCATTCTAACTACTACAGTTAGTTGTAGGAGGCTTTTACTTTGGGGCCACCAACCAGCTCCCAAACCATTACATAGAGAATTAATATTAGTTATGAATGCTCAGCCTAGTTTAGGCACATTTTTGGCTAGCTTTTTTACCTTAAATTAACCTATTTCTCTTTTACCTTTTGCCTTGGGGCTCTTTACCTTGATTTTCTGTATATCCTACTTTTCCTGCTTCTTCCATGTCTGTCTGGCTGCCAGCTGCCTGGTTGGCTGGACCTGAGCATCTCCCTCTTTTTCTCCCTCATTCTCTTAATTCCTCTTCTCTTCTCTTCTATTTTTTCTTCTCCAAGCCTAGATTCCTCCTCCTATTTATCCTCTGTGCCTGCCACTTCNCCTCCCCCTTCTGCCTAGCTATTGGCCACTCAGCTCTTTATTAGACCAATCAGGTGCCCTAGGCAGGCAAGGTAAAAAAATAACACATCTTTTTATAATTAAACAAATGCAGCATAAGCAAATGTAACACACCTTTATGGAGTTAACAGCATAAACAAATATAACACATCTTTGCATAGTTAAATATTCCACAACAGTTAGCATCTTATCTTTCTAGAGAAGAAAAGAAACACACAAGATGTGGGAGACAGTGAGGAGAGTGGGTCATCAGATCTGATCTGGTTATATTTGAAAATCTGAATGTCACAGATGCAAGGCTTTGCCAGACACTAATTTGGCAGAAACTGCTCCTCTGTGAGGCCCTTAGGTCCATTTGAAAAGTTCAGCCATTTTGGGGGCTGCTTCTGATTGATGTTAATTTTTCCCACCTTATATTTTCTATATATATATAATTATATATATAAATAAATTTATACTGATTTCAACTTTAAACCTGAAATATTAAATGGATTGAATTTTGCCTGAAAAATTATAGCTGACCATCTCACAAGAATTCCATTTTTGCTTTGTCCTCTTTCCCAATAATGAAGTCATATGGGATTCCTTGGCACACAGCTTGAGAACCACTACTATATTTCAGATTATGTTTATGTGTGACCTTCGAGTTCTGTTTCCTAAGACAGGTGTCAGCAGCATGTCATCATTCTTTTCTGCTTTCATCCTCTCCTCTACTGCATACCCCCATTTCCCTCACAAAGATCCTTTTCCCTTAGTCTTCTATATCATTCTACCAAATGACATCTATGACAAAGTTCAAAATGAGGGNTTTGAGAGAATAATAGAAAATCATACAAAATAGAGTAATATTAATATTAGTTAATATCAATTAATAAATTAATAATTGTACTAATAAATTAGTATACTGATAATAAATTGATAAATAATACTAATAAAATATGATTTTATAATAGAAAATCCTACTAAAAAACATATGAAGTTATATTTTTGGAAAGGAAAACCACTTCAAGGGGTTTTAACAGAGGAAGTCCATCTATCATATTTCCATTATTATTTGTATTTAGAAGTTTATAATCATAAAAGGTATTGTAATTACATGTCTTTATCTTACAATATTTGAGGCTTCTTTTTAAAAAGCTAAAGGAACCATTGGACNTCTCTAAGTTTTATGTGAAGTCATTACATTCTGATGGCAAAAGATACGATGAAGGTGACATTTGTCAAGGTAACTACAGTGCAGACTCTGCAGTCATCTAGTTTAAGCCTTCAGTAGAGAAAGTAGCAGAGGTCAAACAGAAACTGTCAGGACTGGAGCTGCTGGGTGAGATGAGGCTGAGATGGATAGGTGGTCCTGAAGTCAGGGTTTGAGCTGGAAAGATATATCACACATGCTGGGAGACCGCAAACTCCTGAAATGTTTCCAGCAGACTGTGTCTACCTTTGAGAGGACCAAGAAAGATAGTCTGAAGATTCAGGTGACGCTCAGAGCCTCAAAACAAACAGACCTTGATCATCTCTGTTGGTAAGAACCAGGGAAGCTGATTTCAGTCTCTGTGCCTGATATCTAGGTAGTCTCTAGCAAAGTTTATATTTTTGGCTCCTCCAAAATGATTTTTATTTGCCCTATGTACAGTTTTCAATATTTTCATAAAATAGTCTGACTACGCTGCTTGCTATTCCCTCATACATTTAAGTATTTTCCTTTGAGCCCCTCAAAATACAAAATATTAGTTAAATCAGCCTTACAATTTTATCATGATGAGTGAGTGATTTTGTTGAAAAAGATGTAAAAGTTGAATATGGAATGACCATACTATGCTACCAAATCCATACAGTTGGCTTGAAAATAAAAGCTACAAGTTCAACGGCATCAATCTCTCTCCCTTATCAATCCCACTATCATATTTTATTTCTTTTTCTTTTTCCCACATGTAAGATAACTTATGTGTACATTATCTTCATGTAGCATCACCTTTAAAGAAATGGGAGAACCACAGAGAGAAACATTGTGTGATTTCATCTATGCTTAAAAGCAAATACTCATAGCTTCTGTTTTTGATCCTGTCTTCCCTACCTCCTGGCATCTTGTTTTCTAACCCCTGAATTTCTGAAATAATGACTCTTCCAGCTAAGGGAGCTGTGATGTCTTCGCCTCAGTCTTCGAGGGGACTATTTGTGAAAGACTGAAGCAGACCTCCAAACACCCTTCTGATTCCTCTAGTTTGGAAACTTTTCAAAGAAGAGGAGAAGGGAGGAGAGGGGTAAGGAGGGAGAGGAGAAGGAGGGGAGAAGAAGAGGAGGTGAGGGAGAGGGAAGGGAGGAGGAAATGAATGTGAGACAGGAGCATTCCTTCCATCTTGTTTCCTCTTCCTGAAAATATCTCCCTTCTTCATTTTGATCTTCATTTTTCTGTGTTGTCATTGTGTGCA
This sequence comes from Neotoma lepida, assembly GCA_001675575.1. NCBI lineage: Eukaryota > Metazoa > Chordata > Mammalia > Rodentia > Cricetidae > Neotoma > Neotoma lepida. Next base: position 55,355 of record LZPO01108327.1, on the reverse strand, counting down.
GTGACCTAGTCAGTTGGCTGAAATAGTCTTAGAAGTTGCTGGAAGTACTTTCCTCCTCAGTGAAAAAAGTTGACCCAAGAAGTCAACATCACATTGACCTTTTGTGAGCTGACCTCACACTGTACTCTCTGGGGACTGAAAACAACTCTCATCACCTGTATTTCCATAGTGAAATCGGCAGATCTGGGCTTGGGCCTCCTTAGGCGCACAGCTGAGGTGTTCTGCAGCTATGCTGTACAAAATATCAATGCAAAGAATTCCCAAGGCACAGGGCAACAGCAGGATAGCCAAGAAGAGCTCCAGTGAAGGCCCAGCATCGATAGTGTAGCAGAAACCAGAGGCCTCAAACCAGACCAATGACTCACTGCAATGAATACTTGCAAGTAAATATACATGGACAAAGGGGTGTACTGTGTAACTCACTATGTCACACTACAGCTTCCATGACGAGATTCCCCCCCCCCTTTTTTTTTTCCTTTTTTTCTCTTAAATTTTATCAGGGCGGGGCTGCCAGGGCAGAGAGTGGATAGATACACAGGGATGGGAAATGAATGGGATCAAGATGCATGATGTGAAAGACACAAAGAATAAATAAAAAGAAAGTTAAAAAAATCCCAAGGGCCCTTAGTGTCTCCTTGTCATCTATACATAACTCCCCAACAGGCAGAATCTCTCCTAATTAGGCAGCTGGTTGAATTTCCACAACTAGCAGTTGTCAGACACTAAGAAATAGGTCTAGCAAAGCTCCTGCACAAAGCAGTTGGGTTAACTTGTTTCTATGAACAGAACAGCAGACCGTTCTTTTAGAAGACATGTTTGCTGCCAATTTCTGTCAAACTGAAAAGTTGTTTTTCCACAAAGTGTTGTCTGCGGCACTCTTAGTTGACTGCAGTCCTTCATATAAGTGTGAGTCCACCACAACATCCACATGCACATATGTACCAGGGCAAAACATACAGCNTACTCTTCCTGAAGAAACGCCTAAACTATCAAACACAGGTATTAGTCAATAATTAATACAGAATGAAAATGGTCTTTGTCATTTGGGAAAGAAGTAGATATGTGGATATTATTTCAAATATTCTGAGAGTTTCTCATCAAATAATTTTTCTATCCAACCAGTGAATACACTAGAGGCTTCAGGTTACTTTTCAAGCTAAGTTGAAGGGTGTCCAGGAGTGCTCCCCATGTGAGGAGAAAGAGGATCTATCTACAAGCATCTATTATTGGTCTCATTAAGGACTGANCAGAAAGTAAAGCCATTTCAAAAAGTGAACAAGCAAAAGTAGCTACATTGATTTTGTTAAGATGAACTCTTTGCAATCTTTCTGTAAAAATTATAAAGATTGAAATAATTGGCCAATAACACTAATACTTAAAATATCCAAGTAACTTTTACATTCATATGAATGCTATACTTTATAAGTACTTCTCTCTTGTTGAGCTTTATAACATTCTTAAAAAACTGAAAGAAAATGTACAAGAATGGTACAGATATAATAGGGGACCTGGGAGTGACAACTACAAAACTGCATGCTTCAGTTCTCCACTTTCACAACCACAACAGACATAATTAATCCATCCTGTTCNTCTTTCATCTAAGCCAGAAGAAAGTTTTAAAATCGCCCTCAATGTGAGAGCCACTAGCACATACTCTGAAGGAAANGCAGAGGTGGAACCTGTTTTCTGGACTGCTGCTGAGATCCTCAATAAAGTCGCTTTACAACTTAATGTCTCTTCATTCAACTTTGCTAATGAAAACAATTTAAGGTCCAGCCTTTATTGTTTTCTCCCAGGGTCCATGGAAGAGTCTGACAACCAGCTGAGGATTCTAATCTGAGGGACATTCAATGAATCTAAGCACACTGAGTTCTTTAGTCCATTCACTTTATTCTTCTAAGTCAATTCTATCTACACAGTTTCTTTTCTGTTCTCATACTTAGCTCCTCTCAGTCCCTCCTGCTCTCAGTCCCTTCTGCTATTCTCTCATCTCTATCTAGTTCTTTGCATCTCTGTCCTCATCTTCTCAATCAACTCTCTCCAGTGCTCTCAGAGAACCAAACAATTACTGGTTCTTTGGCAAAGCAATGTGAGGCTTGAAGTTTTCAGGGTTGCAGGGAGAGGTGATAAGGATCCATACATAAAGCAATAATTATCAGCTTCCAATTACAACCCAAAGGAGGGGTGACTAAAGGGGAGTTCTCTGGTAGGGTCAACTAAAGGCTAAGATCAACTTGGCGGGCAAGGGATGGAGGTTGA
>LZPO01108327.1:25050-39215 GCA_001675575.1 Neotoma lepida | reverse complement strand
CTTAAGCCCTACATGAAAATTCGGCCCATGTTGGTACACCAAATTGTTGTTCAGCTTTCTATGGTCCCACATTGAAATGTCAAAATGTTGTTGGTTGATTTTTACTATTTTGGGGAGCCCACCACCCAGCCCCCAAATAAATCACACACAGAGGTTATTCTTACTTATAAATGCCTGGCCTTACCTTGGCTTGTTTCCAACCAGCTTTTCTTAACTTTAAGTTATCCCATCTATCTTTGGCCTTGGGGCTTTTATCTTTCTCTATTTCTGTATACCTTTTCTTTACTTCTTACTCCATTGTTACAATGGTACCAGTGATTAATTGCCCTTTGTGGTTCTTCCAGAAACTGCTTGTTCAGTCTCAGGAAACTGAAATTGAGGCCTGATCTCTAAGAGAAGGACCAAACAGCCTGTTATGGCATCTAATTGGTCTTCTCATTTCCCCCTTGAGTAGTACATCATCTCAAATCTTGGAGTTGTTTCTAATAGATAAAATATTTTTATCATCAGGGTAGTAGACTATTCTGGAAACTAATTGGACCAGGATGCAAGTCTTTGGTTTGATTTAAAACCTGAACAGTAACATAGGGGGTCAAGCCAGAGGCATATGCCCATTAGGTATCCTCCAGTGGGATCAGGAAGCCAATTCCCATTGGATTCCTAGTGAGATTACAGAAGTGGGCATAGCCATGTGGAAGTTGTTCCAAACAGAAGCTATTTCCTGTTATTAACAGCAAAGTGAGCCTCCCCTTATTCAGTTGTTGCCATCTGCAAGTGTGTCATGGGTTTGGTCCAGGGACTGATACTGAGATTATAGCAGCAGCATCTTAATGGTACCCAGACAGGAATCATCATTTAGTAAAGGCATCAATGATGCAAGAGCCAGCAATTAGCAGAAGCAGAAGGGCCAAAAGCCCTGTGATGACTGACAGTTTCTTATCTAGAAAGAACTTGGCAATGAGAATGGGGACCAGTTATTATTCTATCTCAGATTCCCTATGACAAGAAATTCCCTTTTGATCTAACATTCCGGGAGGTGGGGTGGGGACAAGGGGTGACGTATTCACTTCTGTAATTAACTTTCTACTGATATTAGGACATTGTTGTCCGAGCCCTAGAAGGCTAGAATGTTAGTGAAAGACATGGAGGAAATTCAGAAGCATTTGGTTCATTGACCAGCTAAGAAACAGCATTTACATCAGCTGGATTGGTCCATCTCAGCTTTCAGCAAGTTCAGCGCTCACAGTCATTTGGAGTAGGTTGTCATCAGCAATTGATGTGTCTGTCAGCCAAGTGGAAATTTGCAAATACAGATACAAACTAGGAACAGAAGTTAAAATTTATGAACTTATTTGGAACATTTAGACCCATAGTCTCAGTAATTGAGGAGGAGGAGGAGTCCCAAAATCAGGAGAGAGAAAAATACCATCCTCAGGAATAGACAGTTGGGGAACTTAGGTTGTATTTATCTGGAATTCTTTTGACCTATGAGATGTGGATCCAAGTCTTATGATTTTTCCAGAGTTTTTGAAATTTATGTGAATTTCCATTTCATAAAAAGACATAAAAGTTTCAGATATATCAGCATTATCAACCTGTATTGAAATCCATATTGTAGAAAAAGCAGGTAACAGTTATCTGTAAAACAGCAGGAGTAGACTCATCTTGGAGTCCTAGCAAAAGCTACAGATTTGGGTGAAAAAGCATGTACATTTTCTTCTGTCCAGACAGCCAGGTATAGATTGGACTCAAATGTCTTTGGCCTAATGAAAACCATCAGTAAGTCTATATTTAGAAGACAACCCAAAAGAAATGTAGAATCTTGAGNGTGTGACTCAAACAGTAAGCAGTCATTGTTCTATTAGTTTGTCAGAATTCTATTAATGTTAAATTTTGAATTTTTGAAATTTCAATGCAACAACAGTACAGTGAAGGAAAGAAATCCTGTAACATCCTTTTATATCTTTATAAATTATAACCATATTTTTCAAAACATATAATCCAAGCCTTTATGTCCTCAGACCCCTACATTTTGCATTCATGTCTTCAGACCTTTATGTCTCAGACCCTCAGAATTATGTAGACTTTTATATTTTTTCCCTTTAATCATTTATTAGAGACATAAGCAGTTATCATTAAGAATAGTTATTTTAGGTTATGTTTGAAACCTGTTTATNCCTTAATATGAAGCCTGTGAGTAAGACAAACCTGTTTGTCTGTTTTTTAATCAAGAGACCTAGTAGCTTTAACTAATTAATGTATTGATCAATAAACTAACAAGGTGGCTGTAGTCTTGTGGACCCTGTCTGTTGTTGCTAAGCTGACAAAGAGATAGTTAGCCTAGTCAATACCATCAGAGATCTGAGAAGGATAAATTCTGTGAGTGGGCAGAAGTGCAGATCAAGCAGCTTCCAAATTTATTAAAAAAATGACAGAGACTACCCATTACTCAGATAGCCATCCATCCCAGGCTCCTGTGATCTTCATATGGTTGACAGGACAGCATCAGTCTATGGCTGCCAAGCCCATAAGGTGAGTTTTTCCTGTACAGGAGGAACTTGGGGAAGACTGACCTTATTTTGTCAGTGTCTCATTTGCCCATAGTCTGGCAGCAGATGCTGCCTCGGGGCACCTTGCCCAGTGGTCAGTGTTATCAATAATCCAGGAGGCATCTTGATGTTGTTTATATCTTCTTTGGAGACCTTGGGAGTCATTGCTAGGAGCTGGGGGTCTCTGTCTATCATAGTAAGCTTTTATCAAATAATTTAAATGGCATATTCATCAGATCTTTGACAGGTTTGAGGACCATCATCTATTAAATATATCTGAGCTAAATAAACCTAGGCTTAACCTTGAAAACATATCTAAGTTTGGCAACAGCCAGGCCATCATGTTATCCTGTAGATATATAGAAGTCAAATGGACCTCTCAGGTACTGTTTTTCTTCTTATTTTATAAGTATTTTTCCCTATCCATAGACATTATAGGAGCAGTTTTTATTCACAGACCATAGATGTGATGTTGCCAATTTTTTAAGAAACAGGTCTGGACTTCTCTATGAAACTGAATAGCTAAGAGCTTTAACCCTGTCATTTCATAGGAGGCCAATCATATAGAACCCTGTATCCCAGAGGGCTGTAATATGATTAATGATTAACTTGTATTTTGGACCTCAGTCCTCCTTTCTCTTTTTAAAGAGCGTGATCCCATTTTTAACATAAATATTCTGCAGTGAGGAATCACCAGCTTTTTNAAAAGATTGTTTGCCTCAGCCTTTTCAGGAAAATGAAGGTTAGTATACAAAAACAAATAACAATGACATAGACAACCAAGTACCAGTATATGATACCTGGGACGGTGGCCATTCTCACAGTTAAGTGAGCACTTTCCAACAGATGGCCCCTCTTGCTGTTCACAAGCCCCATCTGGCAGGAGTGACCTGCTTATCCCAGTTCAACCAAAGGGACCCCAAAGTCCCTCTCATGGTGCAGTCAGAGATATCTCCTGACCCACATACAGCACAAATGCTACTAGTGCATACACCTAGCATTCAGGCCTGGACTTAGTCAGCTGGAGCTTCCCATAGACATAAACACAGAACAGAACAGTAACATAGTAACAGTCAGAACACAGACAAAGACAAAAGTGCTCACTCACTGGCCAGCTTATCAGGAAAACACTCACGTGTCAGCAGTCTTGAGGGGACTTACCCCCTAATGCAGCATATGTTAGGGTCCTGGGGAAGTCCTACAAAAGACAACCATCAATGTATACAAGAGCATTTTTATTCCACCATGCTGGGACCTGCCATCCCACACAAAGGCAAATTGGTGAAGACCCTGAGAGGAACCCACAGGCTCCTTTTAAGCACAGCCAAGGGAAGGTGCTAGAGCAGTTAGACCTTTTTAGATATGATTGGCTCAAGCAAGTGGCAATCATATTAGTATATTCTAATTGGCCAGTGACAGTCAGGGGCTGATCAGGGCTACAGTTTTCCATTTGGGGGCAGGCCTGGACAAGTCCCAGGCTTTGTCTTTGAGCTGCTCTGGAGGCTGGCTGGCCTAGGGTACACTGACTGTGGGGCCTGGCTCAGTGGCCCAGGCTTGGTGTGTCCTATCTCCCTTGTCCCTATTGTCAGTGACTAATTGTCCTTTGTTTGTGGATCAGTCTCAGGAAACTGAAATTGAGGCCTGATCTCTGAGAGAAAACTGAGCAGCCTGTTATGGCATCTGTTCAGTCCTCTCAGCAGGTCTTGTCCTTTGAAGAAATCCTTCCAAGTTAATGCAAAGGGGAATAGGGGTTCCTTGGTAATGGCCTTACTAGCTGCTTACTGGCCTGTGTGGGTTTTGGTATTTAGGAAAGACATCTGGGATGTGTTTCATTTCTTTTTCCCCAAACAATGCTAATGCAACTTCTTCCTATGACAATCTGAGCTCAGTTTTCTGGAACTAAACTTGGACGGAAAAACACTAAGAGAAGGACCTAGTCCCTATCAAGAGAAGAACCTATGGGTGCTATAACCAGAAACAACTTCAGACCTAACAGTGCCCTTCCCTTCCTTTCAGGACAAGAAGATTGAGTGGAATTTAGATTTTCCAGAGTTGTCAGTTCTTAGCAGTGCCCAGTCTCCTTAATTAATCCCTTCAGGGAAGCAACTCATTGTCCCATAACCTTGTGCAGAGGTAGCAACCATATCTACTATGTATGAGCATCTTTTTCAGTTCTTTCCTTGATTGGCCAGAATCACCTGACTCTTTGCATGGCTGAGTGATATGGAATTTAGATGTCTGCCTGGTATGGAGCACAGGGTAGGCAGAAACTCACCAGCCATATACTTAACCACTCTACAGATTTACCCAAGAAACACCTTGTTTACCACACATACCTATGGGAGAATTATTCCCATTCCAAAGAGAAACTAAAATGTCTACTCTGATTCTCCAGTAGCCTACTAACATCCACGGTGTATTCCACATTACTTTACCCTACCTTGGCCACATCTCTCTAAAACTTTCCTTCCCCTCCCACCATCACCTGTCCCTTTTCTACCCCTCAGTCTTCTAGGCTCAGGAGTGAGTAATGGATCCAGGCTGCCTTGGCTAAAATCCATGTTCTAACAGAATGAGANTTCTATAGCAGTCCCCCTCAAGTGTGGCTCTGTCTGCAGGCAGAACTCCCTCATCTCACACACTGATGGCACCACCCACACTTAAGTCACCAAGAATCCAAAGAAATGAAAGAGCCAGAGCAGAGACCCAGGCAAGGGTTCTCCTCCCTCTGTCAGCAAGCCCCTGGCATGCTTCATTCTATAGTAGATACATGCCCAATGCCCTCTCTCCTCACAGGATTTTTCTTCCATCTCTTTGCCTCAACTAAAACCCAGCACTGCTCTAAGATCTCACTTCTGTAGCCCTGGCCAGACAAGGTGGCAGGTTCTCCTGTGCTTTGTAAGACAGTGCAGACAGNACTCTCTTCATTGTCATTCTACTACCAGAGCATATCCTAGCACTTTAAGACAGCCCCAGGGTAGGGCTCCTTTAATGGTCTTATCAATCTGCCAACCCTGCTTGGTAGCTGGGCCCTGATCTTCCCCCACCCTCCAGCTCTGCCACCTTTCCAAGTATCTCTTTTGCTCACCTGTAAGACCATTCACATGAAGGTAAGATCACAGATCCCTGCTTTCCTCACTTTCATGACCTCCTCTCCATTCTGGTCACTTTTTCTAGACCTTGAAAGCTATCATTACCTAGAATCTCCAAAAAACAAAACTAAATATCCACTTTCTGTCCTTCAACCTGATCAAGACCTTGATTCCTCAAGCTACACTTCATTCCCTGTCATCACTTGCTTTTTGACCAGGGCCCCCCTTTTTTCACTTACCTTACCAATATCCTCAAACCTTTCTCCATGTATCTTGTTGGAGACTATCAAGTTTCTACCCTACCTTCTGTAGTTCTCCACTTGGAATGTTAAGTAGCAAAGGAAAAATCAAATAGCCACAGAAATAGGTACNGTTCCCAAGGACATAAACCTTCTGTTCCTTGGCATGGTCTCCTGACAGTTCCTGGCTATCTTGTGCTCCGTTCTCCTAAAAGTACTAAACTCAGAACTATCCCTCCAGTCTTAGTGCATAACCTTTATTCCTAGCTCATGGAAAAGTAGGCACCATAGACAAAAGGTCCCCTCACCTTGTACCCACTACACATCAGCATGTTTCTCTTCCTCTGCATCATCATTCCCCTACTGCCTCCCATCCATGAAAAAAGGATCCTTCTGTGTCAGACAATACCTTTACTTGCACACTATTCCTTCTGACTTCTGAAAAATCATTACATAATTTGCCACTGGAACTTTTTCTTATGCTTTCCTCTGAGGGTCTCTAGAAATGACACATCCAGCAGAGCAGCAACACATGTGGGGCAAGAAGGATATCTGGTTCAACATAACTTAGTAGCCAGTATTGGTTCAAACTTCTAGAGTCTGACACTGGGCAGTTTATTTTAGGCATGTTTAATTAAGCACAGCACAATTTGGGGGGAAAGTTTCCTNGTGATAATTAACTCAGTCCTGTGTGTATAACAAAGCTTGAAATATGTTTAAATTGAAACTCTTTACAAAGTACATATGACCTCTTCCATAAAGATGGATTATACTGACTGAGAAGCAATGTTCAAAATAAAGGTTTAAGGGAGAAGAGTCTGAGATAAACATAATGTAGTCTGGGGAACTCAGTTGTGGTCTGGCCCTACAGATAGCACAAGTCACCAGACTGTGAACTATATCCATTCCCAGCTTTCTGGACAGAAAACAGGTATACATCTCTTCCATTGAAGAGATAACCCTTCATGTTTAACATTCCTGGTTTCCTTAGTGCTATCTGTGAGCATGAGGATCTTGTGCCCTCTACACTTTCCTTCATATTCCCCATATCCCTGAAATGTGCTGGAAACTAATGAACTAAAAATATTTTTTAAATATTTTCTCAATCCACATCTACCCTCCATGAAACTTTTTGACAGAGTCACTTTCACTTCTGCTGCCACTTCCTAACTTGCACGCTGTCTGTCACATGTGATGCCTGTGCCACTAAGTCCAAAGGATGCTCTTCAGTCCTGTTCTGCAGAATTTAACCCTGACCACTCCTCCCTCTTACTTGAAGTTCTCTCTTCTTTTGGCTTCTGTCACATCACATCCACTCTAGCTTCCTCTTTCCTTACCATTCTTGCTGCTTGGAAGGCCTTGCTTCTTCTGTTTGCCACTTAAATATTTATGTTCATTGTGACTCAATGATTGGAACTTGCTCCAGTTATTGATTATCATAGAACAAATAACTCCAAAACTCAATGTCCTAAAGTAGCTATCACGGTCAAGACATCAGGGTCCAGAAATTTAGTCTAGGCACTGTAGCAACTCTTCTGCTCTCCATAGCATTGACTAGAAGACACATAGTTCAGTTCATGGCTGGGCCAACGAAGTGGTTCNTGGCACCTTGGCAGAAGTGATCAGAAAGTTAGACATCTAACTTCTCTGCAGCTTCCCCACATGATCTCTCCAGCAAGATTGCCAGCCTTGTCATAAGGCAGTTTAAAGATCCAAAAACAGATGTTGCAAGAGACAGAAANGAAAGGCTGGCTGACCAAGGACCTAAGCCTGGGTCTAGCACAGCAGTACTCATTCTGTGAATTCAGGAGGAGGAGACAGAAACTCCCAATGAGAGCAAGACCCAAGAATTTGTGGCCACCTATGGTACTACAGACACCTTCTCCTCATCTCTGCAGTCCCTGTCACCTCCCTCCTGGAACATTGCACTGCCCTCTTGTCTCCTGCTCCATGCTTGCCCCTTCCATCTTGTTATCTTCATGAAGTCAGAGCAGCCTTTCAATCACACACATCACATCATATCACTCACCTGGCTAAAGCTCTTTTACATTGCCTATTACCCTTAGAGGAAAGCCCAAATGCCAAAATGCCCTTATCACAAGCTGGTATAATTGTCAAGTAGTTTATTAACTCTCTCTCTCTCTCTCTCTCTCTCTCTCTCTCTCTCTCTCTCTCTCTCTCCCCTCTGTTCCTCTCCCTCCCTCCCCTCTCAGTCTCTACCCTGTTTACAACTGTGTCTCCAGCATCTACATAACCCATACCACAGTAAGAGCTCAGAAGTTGTGAAGCCATCTGCCTTNATCACACTCTTATACAAAGATACACTACCAACAACAAGAACAAGAATGCCATGCACTGAAGATATTTATAACCAGCATCTAAGCTCAGGATTCAGTGGACTTGTTGTGTTCTGATATTATTGTATTATATAGACTTTAATATACTGGAAAGGAAACACTGAGTAGGTGCAGAATATGTAACTACAAAAGAGGACAACTATGCATGCTGTTGACTTTACCTAAAGCCCTGACAAGACTCTAGGCCTGAAGTCAGATGAACCAAAATAATAGTTCACCATCCCTGCGTGGCCAGTTCCTCCATTGCTTGCATTTTAATATACTACCTATGTTTACTGGCATTTCACAATGCCAGTGAATCTTTCAAAATTTGGCAGAAAAGAATAATCTGGGTCATGCAACTGTGAAATCTAAATAAGGTGTAATTAACATGTCCATCAACTTTCACAGAAGCAATGTTAGTTTGCAAACTATTCATTGTGTCTACCAAGCTGAAGATGGGAGACTCGGTGTGGTATGAACCTGAAGTGCTGTCAACGATGAGTAGGAATGAACTGCCTCTGCATTCTGCTTAGGCAGACAGGACTATTTAAGAATTGGAGGTTAGACTCATCAGTGTAGTGATACAATTACTGGCTGTCGGTCCTCTTAAATACAACCTTATTGTTCACAAAGCGCTCTGCAAATCATGAAAAACATTTCATGAATTGTGTGGGAACATGGGAGGAATGACCCCTTCTCAAATAGAAATGAAATGCCAAATTGGCTTCTGAAAATCAAGAGAGAGATAAATACGAGTCTCAGATCTTAACTGTGTGACCTAGTGAGCATTTCTGCTCTTCAACTTCAAAGCACAATAATTAAAGCTCCTCTGAGTGTTAATAAATAAGGCAATGCATGTACTTTAACAAGTATGAAGCTAATATGCAAAGTAACTATCTTCCTGTTCTTCCCAATCAAAACTAGACAGTAACATAATTAAAAAGTACCAATTGGACAACAGGCATAGTAACTCATGCACTTGGAAGGTAAAGGCAGGGATCAAGAGTTCAAAGCCAGCCTCAGCTGTATAATAAGTTCAAGGCCTGCCTGGATTCTATAAAACCCTGTCTCAAAAAAAACTGAATTAAAATACACACACATACACACACACACACATACAGAGAGAGAGAGAGACAGAGAGAGAGACAGAGAGAGAGAGACTATGGAGAACAACGTGGCAGTTTCATAAACTAAAACAGAATTGCTATATGATTCAGTCATTGTAGTTCCAAATATACATTTTAAAATAATCCAAGAGGTTATTTTAATTTCAAAGAGATATGCACACATTTATTCACCAAGAAGTAAAGGTAATCCAAATGTCCACTGATAGACGAAAGGATAAACAATGGACTACACACATATAATACAATGTTATTCAGCTTTAGAGAAAGGAAACAGTCACATACTGCTACAATATAGAGGAAACTAGAGAATATTTTGCTAAGTGTCAAATACTATATGATGTCACATATAAGTAAAATTGTCAAACTTTCGAAAGAAGATATAATGGTAATTACCTGGTGGGGAGTAGGGAAGGAAGTTGTTCAGTGAGTATAGAGTTCAATTTTACAAAATTAAAACAAGTTTGAGAAATCCATTGCATAATGTGTGTAGACACTACTTAAATGTTTCACTGAAAAATATAGTTAAAGTGTCGAGTTTGGGACTATGTGGGGGTTTTGTCACCACATTCTTAAAATGTAATTTTAAAAAACAAGTAGACTCAGTCCTTTCTATGTGCTCCCTCTGATATCATGTGANCTGCCCCCTGCCACTCTCTCAGCCCCTTCACTCACTTCTTTCACCTGCTGGCAGGTAACTGATGTTCCCAAGTTTTACCCGGAGCCATCTTCTCCTTTTGCTCTCACACCTGATTCCAGTGAATTCTCCAGATTTGTCTACCCCTTACATGCAAATAACTATTGCTCACTGCTCTGCCCAAGTCTAAGCTATGGTCTGTGCAAGTGCTGGGTAAACAAACACCTAAATCCCTATTCCCTAACCAGATCAAACTCTAGAACCCAGTTTCCAACCACTTTCTGTCCACCTCCATCAGACTGTTCCATGGGTCCCCCAAGTTTAACATATCCTAACCCTATTTGTTCAACTTCTAGGGGAAATTTTTAAGTGCTTCCTCTTGTTCTTGGTAATATTTTCCTCAATGTTCTTTCCATCTGCTCTCACCATGTGTAGAAACTCTGTTGCTCTTTTCCTANAGGTGCCTTGCAGATCTGGTCACCTTTCTCCTTATCTCAGAGTTCATTATTTATCAGCTGGGCAATTCCAGTAGCATTTGCCTAAATCTCTATTTGTTCCTCCAAGCTCATTCTCCAGTCATGGTAGGTTTTCCTTTCTGAACATTAAACCTCATTATGTAGCCAGTAAGTACCATCATAGGTTTCCATCTGTACAGAGTAAATTCCACACTTACCAGGGCTTACAAATCCCTTATTCTGTCCCCCACCCTTTCTGGATGCCCTCCTTCCACTACCCCCTTCTGTAATTCCATGCACACTACAGACAGGCTCCCCACCACCTCCAGCCTTCTTTTCCTGGAAACAGTTTATGCTGCCTGGGCATTGAATAAGCACCCACCGATGAGCCATACAGCTATGATGGAAGCAATTTAATCTGGAAAATTATTCTTCCCTAGCACAATGGTCCAGCCACCCTACCTCCTGACAGACTGAAATATTTTTGCAAAATTTAGGTATCACAAAGAAAAAAATGAAAGGACGTGGAGCAGAGGTGTGAAGTGACAGTTTTTATTAATATAATAATCGACTGTATCAATGTAGCATGCTTTTCAGGATGCAGAACACGAACAGCACCTATAACCGAGTAGCCCATGTCCACATTGTTAATGAATATATAGTGGTTCACCCAACACCTGGTGTGGTGCATTCTTCACAAGTGGTAGTTGTTGTTATTATTATCATAGAATCAGCCCTCTCAATCTACTGCTGAAGCATGTATTATCACTAACACACCTCGTTATCATCTCTAGTGCCACTGTGTAATCACTTGTAGGCAAGGAGTAAGAGAACTGGAAATAACAGATGCCACCTTAAACATGGTAAGATGAAGATTCAAGGTCCAATAAGGCAAGACAGAATCACATCCATGTAAGTGTGAATTTTTCATATAAATCCTGAAGACTTATAAAACTAATCATCCTGTTAAATATGGTTATTTCAAGACTAATTCTCCTCATTGTTTTGATTGCATAATTAATTGCCCAGATCATATGGGTACATTTGTATTATTAGAAAAATGATCTTTAAAGAAATAAAATTATCTATTTACTAAAATTTCAAAGTTGTTCAGAACCAATCAGACAATTCTAGAAAATTCTCTGACCAAATTGATGGTGTTGGTTCATGTCACTAATAGTAGCACTAAGGAGGCTGAGGCAGGAGGATAGCCATGAGTTCCCAGTCAACCTGCACTATGTAGTAAGCCGAAAGCCATTCTGAGTTACAGAAATAGACCCTATCACAGGGAAAGAGAGGGAGCAGGAGAAGGAAGGAAGAAAATAAAGTCAGACTAGCAAGTAGCTCAGCTGGTGAAGGAGCTTGCTGCCAAGACTGATGGCCTGAGTTCAGTCCTCAGAACACACATGGTGAAAAGAGAGAGCTGACTCCTGCATGCTGCCCTCTGACCTCCACACACATACTATGTCAGGAACACACACAGAGACACACAAGTAAATAAATTAAGCAGCTGGAGAGATGGCTCAGCAGTTAAGAGCACTGGCTTATCTTGCAGAAAACTTGGGTTCAATTCCCAGCACCCACATGGCTACTCACAATCTGTAGCTCCAGTTGCAGGGGATCTAATGCCCTTTTCTGGCCTCCATGGGAACCACACACATGTAGTCCACTTACATACATGGGGGGCACAACACTNGTAAAAGAAAAATAAATAAATCTTTTAAAAAGTATTTAAAATTCTAAAGAAATATGACTAGGGGGAGAAAATGAAAGTAAAGTAAAATAATATTATTTATATTATTTGCCTGTATCCTGAGTGCAGCTTCTCTTGTTTACAATTAGAAATTATTGTGGTACACCCATGCTACTACAGGCTGCTTCTACTTATGTTTGATTATTCCTAATTTTTTTTATTATTAAAAAGATCTTCCACTCCTTTTACATACCAACCTCAGATCCCCCTCGCTTCCCTCCTCCCGCCCCGCCAGCTCCCCCCCTCAACCCACCCCCACTCCCACCTTCTCCAAAACAAGGTCTCCCATGGTGACTTCCCAGATTCTGGCACTCTCAGCCAAGGCAGGACAAGACCCTCCTCCCTGCGCCAAGACTGCGCCAGGTGTACAACCACAGGCACTGGGCTCCAAAAAGTCAGCTCCTGCACCAGGGACTGATCCCGATCCCACCGCCTGGGGGCCCGCAGACACTTCAAGCCAAACAACTGTCTGAAGCCTGCAGAGGGCCCAGTTCAGCACTATGGGGGACTCCACAGTTATTGGTCCACAGTTCATGCATTTCCACCAGCTTGGCTGGCTTCATGATCTCAATGTCCCTTGTTCATCGAACCTCTCCTCTCTCCCATCAATTGAACTCCTGAAGCTCTTGCCTGGCGCCCAGCGGTGAATCTCTGCATCTGCTTCCATCTGTCTCTGGATGAGNGCCCATGGTGGCTTCTCATCCATGGGTCCACAGTTCATGCGTCTCCACTAGTTTGGCTGGTCATCTCTGCACACATCATGATCTCATAATCCCTTGTTCATAGAGGGCCCCCTGTCTCCCATTGATTGGGATCTTGGAGATCTGCCTGGTGCCCACATCTGACTCCATCAGTTACTGGAGGAGGGCTCCATGGTGGCAGTTAGGTTATTCATCCATGTGATCACTGGATCAGGCCAGTTCAGGCACCCAATCAATTATTTCCAGTGGTCTAAGGTGGGTTCATCCCTATGAACTCTCTGGGACTTCCCTAGCACTCTGTTTCTCCCTATTCCCATGATTTCCCCATTTATTCTATTATCTCCTTCCTTGCTCTCTCACTCTGTCCCTGTTCCAGCTCAAACCTCCTGCTCCTTTACACTCTCATCCTCCATCCCTTGCCCCCCATTTCCTCCCTCTCACTCCTAGTCAGCCCATGTAGATCTCATCTATTTCTCCCTCGCTGGGCAATCCATGCAGCCCTCCTAGATTCCTCCCTGTGGCTGTAGATTGCAGTCTGTTATCCCTTGCTACACATCTAGTATCCACCTATGAGTGAGTACATACCATGTTTGACCTTCTGGGTCTGGGTTACCTCACTCAGCATGATATTTTCTAGTTCCATCCATTTGCCTGCAAATTTCATATGGTCATTGTTTTTCTCTGAGTAGTACTCCATTGTGTACATGTACCACATGTTCTTGATCCATTCTTCATTTTGGGGCATCTAGGTTGTTTCCAGGTTCTGGCTATTATTAATAATGCTGCTATGAACATAATTGAGCATGTGTCCCTGTGGTATGATTGAGCATTCCTTGGGAATNTGCCCAAGAGTGGTATAGCTGGGTCTTGAGGAAGATTGATTCCCAGTTTTCTAAGAAACNGCCATACTGATTTCCAGAGTGGCTGTACAAAATTGTACTCCCACCAACAGTGGAAGAGTGTTCCCCTTGTTCCACATCCTCTCTACCATAAGCTGTCCTCAGTGTTTTTCATCTTAGCCATTCTGGTAGGTGTCAGATGGTATCTCAAAGTTGTTTTGATTTGCATTTCCCTGATGATTAAGGATGTTGAGCAATACCTCAAATGTCTCTCAGCCATCTGAGATTCTTCCATTGAGAATTCTCTATTTAGCTCTGTGGCCCATTTTCTAATTGGATTGTTAGATTTTTTGATGTCTAGTTTTTTGAGTTCTTTATATATTTTGGAGATCAGCCCTTTGTCTGATGTGGGGTTAGTGAAGATCTTTTCCCATTCT
>LZPO01108327.1:8057-19966 GCA_001675575.1 Neotoma lepida | reverse complement strand
TTGGTCTTATCAGGGCTCTTGGTCCATTGAGAGCTGGCAGATTCTGTGTTTCAGGAAGCCACTCTTGACCAATGGGTGTCAGCAGATTTCAGGTCTCAGGAAACCACTGTTGATCCAATGTGAGCTGGTAGATTTCTAGTCTCAGGAATCCACTCTTGGTCCAATGAGAGCTGATGGATTTCGAGTCTCAAGATGTCACTCTCTTGGTCCACTGAGAGCTGATTTCAAGTCTCAGGAAGCCTCTGGGGTCGCAGGGGCGTAGGGGATGGGGCATGGGTTTTGTAGATTGCAGGGTCCAATGGAGTCCTTTAGTGGGTGAGCCTGCCCGCAGGAATTTTCCCTGCTAGCTGACCACTGGGGCTGAGAGGGATGGGGGTTCCCTGGGACTGGTTATGTCCCAGGACCTGAGTCCTAGAGGCAGGACTCTCTAGGTTGGGAAGAGTCACTCATCTCTTGGTCCAATGAGAGCTGATTTCGAGTCTCAGGAAGCCTTTGGGTCGAGCAGGGGGATGGGTAGGGGATGGGATGTGGGTTTTGTAGATTGCAGAGTCTAATGGAGTCCTTTGGTGGGTGAGCCTGCCCGCAGGAATTTTCCCTGCTGGCCAGCAACTGGGGCCTTGCCAAGAGGGTTGGGATTTCCTGGGACTCCCTAATGTTTTTTTACAACCAGGCTTTACAGTTTCCCAATCCCAAAATGAGCTGTTCTCACAGTGGTATTGGGAACCTCTCAGGAAAAAAAAAATCATGAATGAAGCCAAATTATTCTGTATATTTTCTCAGCCCCGATTACAGGAAGGCCTTGCCTTCAATATAATTCAGGTGACTTGTGGACACAAAGCAGCTGTGTGACAGAAAATTAAGGTCATCTCATTCCCAGTGCAGTTGGGAGTTCTGGAACTATAGGAAGCATGAAAACTGCAGATTGGGATAGTTTTACTCTTAGTCTGGATGCTGTAACAAAATACCACAAAGAAAGTGGCTTAAAATAACAAAAAATAATTTCTAACAATTCTAGAGGCTGGAAGGTCCAAGACAAGCTGCCAAGAGAGTCAGTATCTGGTATGGACCCACTTCCTGACTCATAGATGACCATCTGCCACTGCATCCTCACAGGTACAGGGGATGAAGGGAGTTAGAGAGCTCTCCAGGATCTCACTTTGTAGGCCCTTCACTCCATTCATGAGATTCCCCAGTCCTAACTGAACCACTCCGAAAGTCTCTACCATTGCCTTGAGGGTTCAGAATTCAATGCACTTTTGAGGGATACAACATTCAGTCTATAACAATTATCCCCCTTGAATTTGTTCTCATTGGGTTTTTAAGCCCTGAAACTCAATCAAGCTTTGAGCTCCTTGTACAAATTATATATCATGACTTGCAAGAGTAGAAACCATTTCTTACTGCTCACACTTGGGAGGCATTGTGAGTCCTTCAGGAAAGTATTCTTAGCAGATTTCCTGGTTCTAGTCCTAGAATCTCTGGCATGCAATTTAGATCAATCAGTGTACAGTCCAATATAATAACTAAATTTAGATCAATCAGTGTACAGTCCAATATAATTAAATTTAGATCAATCAGTGTACAGTCCAATATAATAACTAAATTTAGATCAATCAGTGTATGGTCTAATAATTAAAGCAGATTCACTTCCCACATGACCACAAGAGTTCAAGATATGAGTACCAAGGGATCCAAATGGGTTTTCCAGACTGTTCCTCAGAGGGCATCAGTGAGGCACCATCCTGAACCCTGCCAGTAACAGCCCCTCAGACTGACTCCTCCATTAACCAAGCTCATTCTTGCCACACTCCATTTCACACCTCATCTTCTCCATCAGTCATAAGGCTTTGTCCAACAGAATCATAAGACCAGTTTTTATGTTATTGTTGCTCTCATATTCTTGAGAAAGTTGCCTATTTCAATCTTAAATTATGCATGTGAGAAGATAAACTGAGTCTGGAGTTCAATCTTTCATGTTCCCTTAGAGACCAAGGCCTGTCAGTAGCATTCATTATTNCCTTTGTTTAGTGGGAATAAGCTGCCTTCTTCCTGCCTTCCTCTTGTGAAAGGTTGTAAGTACTATTGAAATCTGAAGATTCCCACAGCAACCACTGGGGCAGATGACCACTAGAGTGAAGGTCTGCACCAGTGTGAGGGAGAGTTACCCAGTCACACTTCCGTGATCCTCAANATTTCATCCATTCCATATCTCATTCTTCCACAAGATTACATTTACACAAGGCTTGAGGGTTGAGTCTGAAATAAGCCAACAAGGAAAACATTACACAGTGCTGAAATCACATTTGAAACTCCTGTAAGAGTGCACTGGCATTTCTCTTGAGTTTAACACAGCAAGCTTGTCTTTCCACTGACACTGAAAGTACTTGCTACTTTTTGGTTGAGCATCCTTCATATATTCACAGACTGTTTCTTTTAAGTAAACAAATAATAAATAAATACCTTTAAATTTAAAAAACACACATCACAGTAAGACTCACTAGAAAAGCACAGAAGAACTGAGATGGGTTGAAAAAGAGTAGAACACACAACTCCTTTCAGATGCTCACTAATAGCATTATTGTCCCCAAATAGACCTCCTTCTCTCCCTCCTTCCCTCCCTCTTTCCCACCCTCCCTATGTCTCCCACTCCCTACCCACCTTCTTGATAAATACCTGGTGTTTGGGGAGAATACATGAACTTAACTCCCCAGAGGCATAAGCCCAGTTCGTGTGGCTCCTGCCCCCTCTCTGCCATCCCCATGCCTCATTTCTGAAATGTTCTTCCTTCTCATCTTCTTTCTCCCCTCTCTCATTTTATAGTATCCTGTCTCAGGACCCTTCTCCTCATCTTGATTGTGAATCACATCTTATTCTCATTTGAAGCCCATGGAAACTACAGCAGGCCAGAGTCATCTCAATTATTATTTGAATCATGGCAGGATACCAAGACTATTAAAAAATTTCCCTTTCTAGAATATGTTGAACAGGAAAGACTTGGCCGTCCTACCACACTGACGTTTACACCTGCTAGTTGCTGGAAGACAGACTGGTTGTTGATAATTAAGGACAAATCATACAACGTTTTCAAGCTCCGTTTTCCTGATCTACAAAATGGGGAGTATGTGTGAAGTGTATGCCATTCTATTTCCCAGATTTGCATAAAGACATCAAATGAGATAGGACAATAAAAAAAGAGATTCATACCTATAAAATATGCTTCAAATGGTTGCATGTTATATCATCTGTCTTTCTCCACACTCTTGCCATAAACATAGATAGAATATCATGAGCTCTCTGGGAGATCTTCCACAAATTCTAGCCTTCATTATTGTTTTTATGTTTCATACTCTATGGTTTCTCCAACCTTTTCTTTTGTACCTCCTGATGCTATAACTTGAACCATTTTTCTGAGCTGATANTTCTCCAATAACCAAGCAATCACTACCATGTGCTCTAGTCTAAGGAAGGGGGGGTCATTTGCTCAGATGTCTTTGACTCCAGGGAAACTTTCTGATTGCTCACAAAACAAAAAGTACAAAGAAAATTTTAAAGGGCCTGGAACTAAACCTATGGGCAGAATTTCTACTGACAGAGCTAATTCTGGCATAATTAAAGGAATTTAACTAATCGTGGAATTAAGTGTAGAGAAAGGGCTCCTGCCAGCTTTACATTCTCAGGTGAGAGCATTAGAACCCTGGAAGAAACTGTTTCTCTTTCATTATTGTAAGCCTCTTGGTATTTTTAACCTTCAACTGTGTGGTCTCTGCAGCTGAAGGTCCTTCTACCTGTGTCTTCTCTGGATCTCTGGAAGGGTAGCTTGCTTGAACTGCTGATTGACTTGTCACCATTGGGAGTCATGATTTCTTTGGACTACTGTCATTTCTGCCAAAGAATTTTTTATTATTATTCTTAGCAATCTGGTGCTAGAGAAATGGTTCGGTGATTAAGAGCACTTGCTGCTCTTCCAGAGAACCAAAGTTCAATTCCTGACATTCATGTCAAGCAGCTCACAAGTCCAGATCCAGGAAATCCAGCACCCATTTCTGGCCTCCTTGGGCACCCACATATATGTAGCATGTACTGACACAGACAACACATGCATACACATAAAATTTTAAAAAATTAAATGAAAACTAATTTTTAAGAACCTTAAGGGTAGAATCCCTGATTGAAAGTATTACTCCCCCAGCAGCACAGGACTTTGTATTTTGTGTATGTCTTGGTTCCGATGGTCTATCAAACTAGGGCATCTAACAGTCAACTCTTAAGAGAGCTTCCAGGCTAGGCATGGCAATGCACACCAACAAGTCCACCACTCTGGAAACTGCAACAGAAGGATTGTTTCAAATTCAAGAACACAGTGAATAGCAAATCAACAAGGACTACATAGAAAAATTTTGTTTCAAAAAACGAAACAAAAAAGAAGAACAGAGGGTGAAGGAGGAGGGAAAGAAGGAGAGAGGAAGAAAGAGAGTGAGCCTTTGTTGTTCCTAGGATCTTGAGAGTGTGTCTGGATGAATTTAGCTACTCTGGAGATTTCTATGGATTATAGAGAGGTATTATGTCTTTAAAAAGTTCAGAACAGCAAATATTCAGTAGCAAGTTTGGAAGGAAAGCATCACATTGCTGCTCAAAGTCAAAGACACAGAGTGTCCCCACCAGTGCCATCCTTTTGTTTTTCTCCCTCTTCTCTCCTTCCTTCACCCCCCATTACAAAGGCTTGCTGCCTCCAACCATCCAACTAATAAAAAGATGTGCAGGTTCTTGAGAAAGAAAATGGAAAATAGTGTGTATTTCTAGCTTCCTCCTCAGCTAGAATGCTGACAGTCCTTCAAAACACAGATAAAAATTCTAAATGAATAGCCCGTCCTAGTCAGCACCTGGAACAGAAGTCTCCTCTCTCTCTCTCTCTCTCTCTCCCATTTGAATCTACCAGAATTCTCTGTGAGTCCAAACTCAACTACAGATGAATTAATTTCCTCTGTCATCGCTGTTTATGGTAGTTCAATTTGGGACAGTACAATGCATGTTCCCTATGTTTATTGTTTATTGTTTCTCAAGCTCTGATTCTGCTGTTTCTGGGGAAGAAGGTACATGGCTGTACACATGCCCTCTGGAGAGTCTCCAGACACTTTGTTCCTGCACTTGTTTTACTGCTGTCTCTTTACCCTTAATTCACTAGACCTAGACAGTTTCTTGTGTTTTCCCATCCTCAGTAACTTACAGAGCAAAATCAATGAGATGATCCTCAGATATGCTGAAAGAGTTTGGAGAGCTGGTAAAGCTATCCTGCATCTATGTATCTTTTAGCATATTTTTAATGCCTTTGTGTATAGCTTGAGAGCACTAGAAAAACCCACTATCTTAAAATAAGTTCCATCTTCTATTCAAAAAGTAAAATGAAATCTCCACTATTTAAATAGTCTCTGCTTCCCTGTATATTCTACCAGGCTTGTGATCACNAGCTATGAAGTGTAGAGCAAATAGTTTAAACTACTGAAGATGAATAGTGAAGTTGGTGAACTATCTCCTGTGATTTTAAGTGCTATGGAGAATTCAAGGATATTCATATAATGTTCCTGTCACTCACTTATATTCTAGTGTACTTTCTTGAGCATATAGGGAGAGAAATTATCCCTGGGATGCTGGTAATTGTTCATAACCCTGAGTGCCTCGATAGACTTCCATAGGGAAAAGACTTGGAAACCAAACATCCTCTTCTATAGTGAAAATAGTATGCATTCAAATATTAAATAAATAACTTAAATATATGATCAGAAAAAATCTGCCTTGGGAAATAAGTAGCTGATTGAACAGAAAGATATGTGACCAACAGAAGCAAATCTGATGCCTACCCTCCAAGCTGACCATGGAGCTGGATCTGATCCTGTTGTTTGCTGTCATGTGTAAAATGTAGCCAGAACCACAACACACTGGGTGGCAGATAAAGTGTGTAGACTTATGATGCCTCCTAGACATTGGGGGTATCAGACAGAGGAGCAGTGGGGAATGTCTGTAATAGAAAACTAGATCTTTAAATTGAAATGAAAACGAATGGAATAGCCAGCATCACATTACAGAGAATAAGATGCAGAAAGTGGGCTATTCATTGTGCAGAAAATTTGAAAGCAGTCTAGTAATATTTCTGTCTCTGGTTCTTTTTTTTTTTTTTTTTTTTTTTCCCGAGACGGGGTTTCTCTGGTAGCTTTGCGCCTTTCCTGGAACTCACTTGGTAGTCCAGGCTGGCCTCGAACTCACAGAGATCCGCCTGCCTCTGCCTCCCAAGTGCTGGGATTAAAGGCATGCGCCACCACCGCCCGGCTACTGTCTCTGGTTCTAATAAGATGTCAGTGGTGAAAAAGTGATATAGTCAAGAATAGTAGTATGTCAGAGTAAGAATCAATAACAGCCACAAAAAAAAGTAATCAATTTTTCTAAAGAATGAGTTGATCTCACCCTTAAAGAATTAGAACTGTCAACAAAATAGCCAGGCAGCGCTAACATAGACCCACACTCACCANGGCCCAGACAGGAGCTGAGCTATGTAGATCTGGGGGCTTTCAGCATTTTGACTCTAAGGAAGAAGTCATGTCTCTAATGACAAGAGGTTGTTGCACTGCAGAGCATGATGGAAATGTGCCAGCAAGACTGAGTTTGCTTCTCCCCAGTCTCTCTTTAGGAATTCAACTCTTTTGTGCTGTTTCCCTTAGGATAATGTGGAGCCCAAAGAAATTGATGTAGAAAGGTAAAATCAATGTAAGGTAACAGGAGTGTGGCAGAGAAGAGACAATAAGGTTTCTGGTTCTGGTTTCGGAGCTGGGTGCTGATGTAATGAGAGTTCATCACTCTGTAAATTCATTAAGTACACACGTATAATCTGCACTCTTCTTTACATATGCTACAGAAGTATGGTGTACATTAGACTTCAATTATTTACTTTAAAATAGTTTGCATTCTTTCTCCAGATCTTGTTTAAATAGCCCACACATGTAGGGGCAGTCACTTGAATCTTAGCATGTGTTACAAAATGAGAAGGTAGACAAGATGACCCAGCCCTGGAGCTGCTTCTCAGCACCATCATTACTGGCACATGATGAATAGCACTGGTGTTCCTTCCTGCCATCAGTGACTGGAATAATAATCAGAGTATGGGCAAAGTTACTACAGGCCTCCAAGAAAAGGCAATGTGTAAATTTGTAAAAGGCTGTGTAAATTTGCCACAGGGAGAATGATATTGAGTCACTGGCACTACAGGCTTGGTGTTGATAGCAAAGGAGAATGAAAGCAGCTTTCAGTGTGTACTCATACTTTAGAAGTAGATGTTCATCAAGAAGCTGGTGACAGGAGTGATGCCTTAAATTCAATAGCCAGTGTTTCTCTGATAGTTTCTTCTCAAAAACAGCTGCTGGGAATTATAGTCCTGTTAAAACAGACTATAAGGACTTTCCACCAACCCTTCAGTTCCTCATTTTAAGCAGTTCTTTTCCTTTCTTGTTTAATGTAATAAGAACTTAAATGTGGTGATTGATTGGCAACTAAGTACAATTACTGAGAAGCTGCCAATCACATCTCACAATAAATAAGAAAAGGCCAGAATCCTGGATTAAAGGGTGTTTGCAAAAGTGATGGGAAAAATTACTGTGACCTCTACTTGATAAGTAAACGAACCGAACATCTCCTTAGGACTTTTCCTACAATGTGAGTCGCTCAGAAAGTAAAATGTCTAGCAGGAGGCAGAAAGAAAAAGAAACGATGTTTAATAATCCACTGCACAAACAAGGTAGTCAGCACCTGGATAATAGATCCACAGGGAAGTCTTTGCAATCTTATAATCTTTTTCTGAAGTCTCTGAAGCTCCCTAGGAACAAGTCACCTGATTCTGTTCAGCCACCTGCCTCCATCCCACTGAAAACAGTTCTGGCAAGAGACAGCCTGAATATGCACAATGACCCTTCCTCTTCGGAATCCCAAGAAAAACCCTTTGGTACAAACATAGAAGTGTATTATTCAGTCTTCCAGCAAACACGAAGAGTAACAATGAAATGAAGGAAATGCAAATCATGAGCTGCCACATGAAGATCCTAATTACCATAATTTGACCCACCTCCCTTCCTCACTGCTGGAAAGTCAGCCTTCTGGATGAGAGGGAGCCAAACAAAGAAGATAACAGCCTTCTGTTCTTTCTCTCTGCTGCTTTCCTCTTCCTTTCTTCCTCTGCTCTGTAAATGATGTTTACTGAGGCAGCGATTCTTCCAACCATTTGCAAGCCCCAATTGTATTAGTGAAAGCTTTGCATGACTAGATAAAATGTGCTAAAGGAAAAAAGGGGGGGAAGGGAGGAGCAGGCACATGCTGTCTTTTTATTCCCTACAGCAACTGTCCATCTCAGAATGACTTCATAGAACCTGCCAGAAATCTTTCTGGATTTGTCCTTGTTGGATGCAAGGACAGTAAATCTAAAAGGTCCAAGTGTTCCATGGCATGATTTAGAAAGTATTAATAATTCAGAAAAGGCCAATTCGATTCCACCTGTCCAGTCAATCAGGAGCACCACTGTCCCTCCACCTGTACACAGCTCTTTTTTTTTTCTTTTTCCTGGAATACCCCTAGCATTATCTTGTCCCTGACTTTTCCCAAACTATTTGAGGTAAGTTACCTTGGCATAGCTTCTTACATTTATGGTGATAAATGAGCCAGACTGGGATATGTACAAAATGTGAATTTGAATTCATCTAAAATGTGCTCATTAAAATCTAGATCTAAAAAGTATGTCCTTGCCTACATTAGTGCCAGGGCTTCTGTCTTTTGCTGTGACAAGTACCATAGAATTTAGATCCCCTGTCANTCTTCAGCTCATGTAGGGAGTTAATGTAATGTGTCAATGGCAGCTTTTAGTCAGCTAAATGAGGCCTCAATAGTACAGCCCTGAGTTAGGGCTCAAGTGGGCAAGTCATTAAGTCACTGACAGTACATGCAGCCACTGACAGTACATGCAGCCAAAACGGTAGAGGGTCAACTCTACTGACCTTTGTGTCTCATAGCATTTGGTACAATAGGCTGCTTGACTTGAACCAGTGTGTAGGAGAAATTCAGTTGAGCAAGAAACAAAGGGTATTTCTTCAAGAAGCAAAAAAAAGCCTGTCTCCTTGTTAACTGCTAGACTGGGAGCTGCTAGCCAAGGAAGGTCAAGAGTGGTCCAAGTAGCTAGAGGAACCTGGCAGAGGTAAATTATTGGACCATTTTTGAAGGTCATGAAGTGAGGAAAGAGGAGGGATGCATATGGTACCAGGCCTTTGAAGTCTATATTCTATTTCCAAGTTAACTGTGACAGGAAAAAAAGAGAGCAGCCAGGGAGGTACTTACAATGAGGCCAACTTGGAAGCAGATGCTGCAAAGCAAAGAGGAAAGATGACGGAACATTTAGCTAAAAGGGCATAGAAATGCAGATGTTTTGGGCTGCAGGTGACAGAAACTTCAGTTCAAAGAATCTGAAACATTGAGCACAGTTTGGGGCCTAGGAGAATATGGCTGATACAATGGCCCATATTTCATCAAGGACCTTTCATCTATTCATACATCCTGGTGTCAGCTTCATNGTGTGACTGGTCCTCTTCTTGGTCAAAAAATGGCTACTGGTCTCAGCCTAATTTCCATTTTTCTCATTGGCATCCAGGGAATGAGGGGTGGAGGTATGTGTGGGGGTGTCTCCTAGGAGAACACACTATTAGCCTGAATTGTGCTCCTTCCTAAACCAATCACAATAAAGGCAGGCTTGGCTTTATGATTTGCATATGTCTAAGTCCATTCCTGGAATAAGAAGTAGAGTCAGCTTTGCCAAAATGAATGAGCAGCCCAGAGGAAGAAGTAGATAACTAATCAAAGTCAGAAATTTCCTAGGAAGAAGAGAGAAGGGTGTATGATGAGGGGACAATTACCATATTCACAAATGCTGCTTAGCAGCCATTTCTGGCTTCCCACCTTCCTGGCACATAATTGCATTCAACTTCCTGGCTGCTAATGATAAATGGGCCTTGAGTACATTGCAACCAATGAATTCTGAGCAACCACCAGTCCAGAAACTAACAACCAAAGTGAATCTAGGGAAGCCATCTCCAATGCTTTGGAGATTATTTAATATTCAAGATGGGAGCTATCCCTTCAGCACACATGACTGAATGAGCAGAGCCCCTATCCAAATCATAATAATGATAAGCCAAAAATAAACATCTGTTATAAAATCTACTTAACACCACACACAGTGGCACACAGCTCAGGAGACTAAAGCAGGAAGGTCATGAGTTCAAGTCTATTCTGGACTACATAGTGAGACCCTGTCTAAGGGTGTGTGTGTGTGTGTGTGTGTGTGTGTGTGTCCACTTAAGATCACTTTTCCTTTGGACCTACTTTAGTCTATCCTTGATCCAACTATGAACAACATGCATGTCATTGGCTGATGTCAGCATCTCTTTCTGGGTTAGGAATCTACATGAAGAAGATACCAGTATCACATACTTTATGAGTCCAATTAGGTATGAGTATGTAATAGAAGCAACTTAGAAAAAATTGATTTCCCTGAGAGTTTTCTCTTACAGACAGGACTGTGCCTGTACTCCTTTTCCTCAAGAGAAACAAAACAAAGATCATTCATAATTTTTTTATGTATTTTATGAACTATTTACTTGGAGACTAGGGTGAATAGATGGTTTTTCCAATCATTGTTTTATTTGTTCAATAAGTACAATATGTCAGCATTATCCAAGAGGCAGCATATGACAATTAAAAGAACTGGTTTGCTCCCAACACACACCGGGGGAGTGATAACAAACCATTTAAAAGGTTTTGTACCTGCTCTAACAAGCCTGTATGCAAAGTCAGGGAAGGATGGTGGAGCCTGTTGTACCCAGAGTCCCCCAAAGACCTCCAAGAGACCAAATCCAATGCGAAAGCAAAGAGTCTTTTTATTGTTGTGAGTTAACTCGGGTCTCTCCATCCATCTGATGCAGCAGCAGAGCAGGAGAGACCCTGAGGGGCAATCAAGCAGGGTTTTTATAATGGTTAGGGTAACGGAGCTGGAGAATTCCAACTCTGTATAGTTACAAGCTCAGGATTGGTGTTTACTTCAGGTTAGAGATGCTTGCTTTGAACTGATTGGAGAGTTGCAGCTGCAAGGAAATTGTCATATGCTCTAGAAATTTATGTTACTGTATCTATTTTACCAGCAGACCCATTTCCTCTGATAGTTAGACATCTCATTTTTAGTTGCAGGAAACTCTGACAGTTATGGTACACAATCTATAACAGCAGAAAACATCTCACAGGACATATCTTGTGCTTTGTTTATTATGCCAGTTATGTTATATCATATCTTTTAGGTCATGGCAGGAAATGTCTGGTGTGCAGCTCCTATTTGTCTGGGTCTGGTGGCAGTGGAGCAGCACATCCTCTGGTGGGCTTCTTAGAACAATTTGTCCAAAGGCCTGCTGCCCCCTGTCTGACCCTTCTCTAAGACAGCTGCAACCCTGACATCCTCTCAGAGCCAACACTGGGCTTGTTTTCCAAAAACCATTTGAAGTTCCTTCTCTTTTAACACTTATTTTTAAAACTTTCTTATTAGCATATACTGATTATATAATAATAATAATAATGAGTTTCATTATAACATTTTCACACACACATATAATGAATTCATTTCATTCACCTTCACCCCACATTATCCTCTCTTGTCCCCCTCCCACTCCCATTAATACCTTTCTTCTCTCCAAATAACCCCTTCTACTTTCATGCTGTGTGTGTGTGTGTGTGTGTGTGTGTGTGTGTGTGTCTGTGTGTGTGTCTGTGTATGTGTTTGTGTGGGTGTGTCTGTGTGTGTGTGCCTGTGTCCATCCCCATGTATTATTGGGGTTATTTAC
>LZPO01108325.1:63227-80349 GCA_001675575.1 Neotoma lepida | reverse complement strand
GGTTTAATTATTTCATTTTGTGTAAATGAATAAGCCTAATTTCTTTACTTTTAAGAAACTTAAAATCTATTTGGAAAGAGGACGTGTGTGATACTCTGGACTGCAAACTCGACATCTCATGTGTCAGGTACATAGACATGTCATTCAGAAGGAAGATGACTGGGGTGGACAGTAAGACCAGGCTGCTGGTGGGCAGGACAAGAGGACTTCACAGAGGCAGGGACATCTGACTATAGGCCCTGGGATTGCTTAGGTTTTGTTCGGTTTTAGTTGGTAAAACATAGAAGGGCTTTTGATGCCAAGAAAAATGGCAAAAAAGTAATGAAAGTCATTACCAGCTAGGAGTGATGAGACATGGAGATGCCCAGTGTGGCTCATCCCTAGTCGCAGAGTAGAATGGTTGTAGAGCCTTGAACATACTGGTGGCCCACAGATCCAGATTTAATTGGCCTTTAGTGTGGCCTACACATCAGGATGTTTGAAAAAGGCCCACATTGCTCCAATGTGTGGCTAGGGATGAGAACTTCTGTAGCAGAGCAATGTATTCAATTTGATACCAGAACAGACAAGGCAGAAGTGAAGGAAAACAGAATACTTTCTTGTACTAACATACAGGTGTGCTCCACATTTTGACATTGTTGTATGACACTGTCAAGCTACTAATGACAGAGTTCTACCATCTCCCAATAGCACCATGCTGAGGGTCCAGTCTTTAATCCATTGTCCTTGGAGGCCATTCATCCAAACCACAACATCTGACTTTGTTCATTTATTACCAAACATGGGGTCAGAGTTCAAGAAGTCAAGTTCAGCTTACTGTCCTCAAGAAGCCAATTAAGGTGGCTGAATTAATAGTAAAAAGGTGTAAGAAAAGAGATTTATTCAATCTGTACATATTTGAAAGAGGGACAAGGCAGTCCAGTGAACCTGTCTTCAGGGTTCTGAGCTGAGATTAAGGTTTAAATAGAGGTCCAGCATATACAGATCTAAGTAGTCCTGGCTAAGGTGTGGTCCCTTCCACCATTGACCCATCCTTATCTGGGCTCCATTCTCATCTGTAAGGTAGTCTGGCAAGCTGTTAGAACTGTGTGAAGTTTCTTCCAGAGACAGGTTCTCCTTTGGGTTCCTGGGGGAAATTCCCACTTCTTTAGAGTCTATCATTTTAATTGTCTGATTGAGAGATGCAGTGTCTGCCATATCAGCATGGAAACACTGGGATTACAGACACACATGCTGCTGGATCTGGCTTTACGTAGGTCTCAGGTCCTCATGCTTACATGGTAAACACTTTACCCACAATACAACTTCTCGGTTTACCTGTGCACATTTGTCTTAGACCAACTGTCATCCACATGCATAGACAGACACACATGCATGCCCCTCCCACGCGCACACTTAGGGGGGCAGGGGATGAAAATTTAGCCTGGCATAAAAGTAAGCAGGTTTAAATCCACTACTTATCTTAAGTTAAAAATAAAAGTAATATCCTTTAAATAAAAATAGTCTTTAGTGAGGAGTGAAAATATAGCAATAGTTTTCTATGCACAAAACTTCATGCATAGAAAATAAAGTAGTATATATGAATGCATATTTGAGAACAACACAAATTCCAGCTACACATGATAGGATGTGCAGTAAAAAGTAATTTGGATATATCAACAAAGATAACAAAAAAATTGCAACCCCCTTTCTATCTTGCAAACAGCAAAACCATGCAGTTCAACATTAATAAACAAAGGTGGAAGTCAAAATACAATCTGTCTTTCAGGACATATCTTTGAGGTGGACTTAATAGGCCAATATTAAGGACAAAATACAAAATGAGCATCTGGGGTTGGACAGGACATTTCATTACTCCTTTCAAGAGTCTCCAGCTCAGTTGTTGTAATTCCTGGGACCCTGGGACATAGTGCTCAGGAACCTCCCCATGGGCTGAGTGACATGATGCTAT
The DNA here is from genome assembly GCA_001675575.1 of Neotoma lepida. NCBI lineage: Eukaryota > Metazoa > Chordata > Mammalia > Rodentia > Cricetidae > Neotoma > Neotoma lepida. Next base: position 78,398 of record LZPO01108325.1, on the reverse strand, counting down.
CCGTGTCATCATGTTCTCTGCGCTTGGCTATACCTTTACTGGGGTACTTGTCATAGAAAAAGAATGAGCTTCGCTACAATGTTGCTTCATTTGAAGTGTAGATATATTTTTCCCTGAATATATCTGTTAGGTTTATTTCCAAAAATTCTATTAAAGAATCACAAAGAAAACTTTAGGATGCCTATCTGGTTTCTTGCTCTGAGCAGAATTGGGAAGCATTGCTCATGACTGGAGTACCCTGTTCCAGCTAGTGGGAAAGAACAACACGTCAGAATTGAAGGGAGAAGGAAAAGGGGGAATCAGCCAGCAGCTGCATTTGAGATGGCTCCCATGTATACACTCTTTTTGTGTTTCAGAACCCAGAGGACATGAGCTTCTTCATGTTCTGTTCCATATAATCTTCACAGGAAACTTGCAACAGAAATTACTTCACTCTCTTTCCTATGGGAAGAAACAGAAGCTTCTGTTTCTGGAAAGATAGTGATGTGTTTGTGTAGGCCCTGTATGGAAGAGGGTAAGTGTAAATCTAAGATTAATAAAGTGCTCTTCCCAGGGCCCTCAGTGTTTGCCACAACCTACCACAGCCTGGGCAGTCTCTTGCTTGATGCCTTTAGTTCTGGCACTCTGTGGCCTTGGACAAAAAATAGAACCTCTCAAGGTTTGATTCTTTGTCCTTTAGCTCAGTTGCCAATGCTCTTTTTGTGTTCTTGAAGAGATATTGCCATGTACCAACCTAATAGCATATGTCAAAAAGTACTTTGCAAATTACAAGGTACTAAATGACTTTCGATGGTCTTTGTCCTGCATCTAAGAATAGAAATGAAGCAATGTTAGAGGCATTGGCTTTGTGTTCTATATCTATGAAGTTGTATTTTAATTTTATAAAGATTTCTTGACTGCAGGGATCTATTAATTATAGCTGCCAGTCTGCAGCACATTCTATCTTATGTACAATCAGTTATTCTATAAAGCAAACAAGTAAGTTGTTGGTGAATGAAGTCTATGCTATCTGTGAGCAGGCAGCAAAATGTAATATGAGCCATAAATATCACAGGTCAATTTTTCTTTTCTAGATATTTTGGGGCTGGTTTCCAGCAGCAGATGACTGCTTTGGAAAAACACTCATGCTTATAGTTGATAATGGGATAATCCAGAGCTCTCAGCAACTCAGCATGGGGAGGTGGGGAAGGGGTGGGGGGAGCTCTTTACAGTCTAATCTCAAGTCAGCAGGTTCTTTGGATACCTTTAGATGAAAGTGGGTTGATGGAGGTGTTATGCTAATAATTGTGTCATCACCTGCTTTTTTTGAAAAGCGGGCTCCTAAAGACTACTTTTCTGTTTTATGAAATTCTGATTTCCACCTCTGCTAAGAGCATCAGAGAGGAATAGGGTATACCTCATAGTAGGTACTCATCAAATGTCTACTGGTATTGAAGCAACTGACCAATCAGACCACCCATATTTATTTTCTCAGCACTGTCTCCTGTTCTTTCTTCTCCTCTTCCTCTTCCTTCTGCTCCTCTTCCTCTTCCTTCTTCTCTTCTCTCCTTTTCTCTTCTTCCTTCTCCTTTTTGTCCTCCTCTTCCTTCTCCTCTCTTCCTCCTCTTCCTCATCTCTTCTTTCTCTTCTCTCTTCTTCCTTAATTTTCTTCTGCTCCTTTGGCCTTGCACACATGAGGCAAGCATCCTCCCACCATGCTGTATTCTCAGCCCTAGAACTGTTGATTTCTTAGTGCTTCTCTTGACTGATCTTTGGGATCTTATCTCAGGGACAGGACCTGCCATAGCCATCTGGATGGAGTCTTAGCTAAGGGCTGTGATTGTCTTACTGACTTCAGTTAGCTCACACTTTGTCGTGTGGCTTTCTCTTGTCTCCTGCAACAAAGCACTGGTTTTCTAGGATAATAACAGACCCTCCATGCATCAATCATAGTTGGTTGAAGTTGGCAGAATATAGACATCCTGGTTAGCATAATTTGACATATTTTAATATCACCTACACAAGATCTTTATCTATTTCTCAACAAAAATGAAGTCTTGTAATAGAAAAATTTTTGGAACAATTTATTCCTGACCTAGAAAGGTATAAATAGTTTATTAAAGTTGGTAAATGACCAATATACACAAAATTAGAAATTATCTCTTCTAGACTTTCATCATTCTACTATTAGTCTGCCTTTTTAGCCATTATCATGTAAATTAAAAAGGAATTGTTAATTTATTTGACCTTTTTGATTTTGTTTTAAAAACAAAAAGTGCTATGACTGCTCATGCATGCCATCCTAACAAAGCCATGGCATTACAATCTATCATGACAGGGACATTTCACTTTTTTTACATTTTAATATTGCCAAAATTGGCTAAATTATAACCATTAAATCATCTTACTACTCTTTCATGATTTGGTGGACTGTGTTTTCTTTCTTAGATCTATTTAAAACCATCCCATATTGTCTCAGAATTGATATAAATTTATTTAGAGTTAATCATAAAATTTCAATTCACATTAGGTGTTATGCAGCATCTCATGGAAGCTCCTTTTCTGTTTGTTCTGCTTCTCTGTACTGATGTGATGCATAAAACTTTGCCAGATCCTAAATTTTGTTAATGTTGACTAAAAGGAGAACTCTCACCTCAAAGAGAGTAAGAGATACTTAATTCTGGAGTCAAATACAAGTGGCCACAGCCTAAAAACACAGATTCAGGTTATCTGATTCCATATTCTAAGCATAGGAATTCCTGGAATACCATATTCCAGTATGGTGACAGTTTCATAAAGTCTTTATAGTAAATGGAACAATAAAAATTACAAATCAAAACATGTTTAAAATACATTAGTGGGGACATCAAACAGCAGATTAGAGCAAACTAGAAAAAAATATGCTCTGGGCCTCAGATGTTATCTGATGACATTTTTAGCTTTGAATTGGCAAAAGCTGATGGTCTATTTGTACATTCTAAAAGGACTTTACCTAACAGTCAAAGGATGTTAGGACACACAGAGAGGTTGCCAACAAATTGCTATTTAGGGGCTAAGATAGCTAAGATAGTTTATCTCTAGACCTATAAAACCTCTCCACAGTCATTGGAGTCAATCAGTTAATCAGCCTTGCAGAGTGTTTGGCAGTAGTTCAGTTTTCTTTCTGGAGATTTCATTTGTCCTTGGAGTTCCAGCTGATAATTAGGTTTTTTTCAAGTAGATGAGCAAACAAAACTTGCAAGGTAGAAATGAGACATGGATGCCTTCTTATCCACTGTTGGGGTGGCTCTTAGGTTTAGAAGATGATATGCTCCTGCACTAGAGTATTCTAATAGCCTTTCTCTACCATCCTGATTCCCAGATGAAAATCTGACAAGCAGCCATAGCAAGTTCTGGTTCTATTCTGCTGGTATCCTCACTGAACTTGGATGTAATCTCCCACTGATAGTTTTCAAGGTGCCCAGAGAAGATTGTTCACCCTAGTGATGAACTTTGAATAGTCCTAAAGGCCTATCCTAGAATCCACTCTTCCAGTTTTTCTAGGAATAATGCAAACACTGAATTCTTTGTATAAAACCATTTTCTGCTTAAAATACCTGGGGTAAGTCTGGCTTCTACTGAGACACCTGACAGTAACAGCAATCGTACATACCTTGTATAAAAAAATCAAAGACCAAGAGGTCCTTTAGCTATTTTCTTTAGAACAACTCTACTTTCTTCCTCTTTTTTTATTTGGAACTAATACATAAGCATCAGGGGTTGTCATGGGGTTAAAGGAAATAATGGAATGCAAATGATTTCCTTCAGAAAAAAATTCTGCACTTGGTTATTTCCATAAGATTATTTCATGACCAGAGAAGGAACATTATCTTTTCAAGAGCAACTATAAATTTTTCTTTATCCAAAACAGAGGACTATAAGCAAATAAGTCAATATGCATATAAATAAATCATTGTTAAATCATGAAAAAGGAAACATGCATACTACTTCCCTATTTATCTCACCACTTGTCACTTGAAGAAAAAATATTTTTATAGGATATCAACAGGAACAATCAGCCTGACATTAAAGTGTGTCATTTCAGTTTGCTTAACTCAGATCTTTCTTTACAATACAGAGAATAGAACTTGTCAGTCACTGAATTTCAAGGGTATTGTCAAAATGGAGGATATCAGTCAATGTCCTTGCACATACTTGACAAAGAACTTGGAAACTTAAGATGTAGACCATGATCTCCCAGTATTGCTTGTAGTGCTAAAACTTCATGCCACCAACTACTTAGGTTTTACTTCAAAGCAAAAACAACTCAATAATAAACACTCCTCATTTTAAGTTATTTTCTCAGGTAAGTTTAAGTGGTACATATTTGAGACCAGTAGTTGTCAGGTAAATTGAACCAATTAATCTACATTCCCATTTTATTTTAGGTCCAGGGTTCCTCAGCCACAAGCACACTTATACTTTTAGTGAAAACATCCCTTTAGCAGATGTCACTTATGTGAACACAGGGAGAAAAATAAGCCATATACCTATTCCCAAAATAACGTTTTGATTTCTACTAGCTGTGTCACAAAATCAAGCTGAGACTTCCCATAAAGATCTTCAATACAATGAATTTAAGCTTTGGAGTTTAGTAAGGTGAGAACAAACACCCCCCCCAACTTCAGTTATGGAGGGAATTTATATACTTCAATTCACTATGTTTCTTTTAAGTATAAGAATAAAAATTATAGAAAGGTTAAATATCCATACCTCAAACTTCAAAGTCAGTTTAATTTGATTGATGCAAATATTCTGTGCAAGCTCATATTCTACCATATCAAATTATTAGCTTGGTGTTTTGTAAATTTTACTTAGTTTTCCTGTATTTCTGAATTTTTTAAAAAAGACAATAATATATTATCTTCATTTTATTAAAATAAATTATGTTTATAAACAATAAATAAATCTATTAGGAAGGGGCATAGAGCCTGCTACATGTAAGTATGCACACAGAAAAATTATTAAAACTGTGACAAGATCTGAGGGCTAAATTCATTATCTATAGAATCTACATATTTAGAGACTTGACTTTTGTGATCAAAAACAAATGAAAATAATTTTGAATGCTTAAAAAATACTCTATTATAGTACATAACAAAATTAAGATAACATGAAATAACAATGAATCAGTAAGCTGTAGAGTTGGTTTGTCTTTAATGTTTTCACAAATATGTGCCCAGGTAGTCTAGACATCCTTAGAACTACAAACTCTCACATTTAAAAACAGTCTTTGTCAGCTTTCATACAATAGATTTCTAAATTGTAGGGAGTTATGCAGAACATTTTCTCTTTAAAGGGGTGCCTGTTGAATTTTAGCATCTTAAGATGCATCATGAAAAACAAAAAAAAATAAAGTTAAGAAGCACAAAAACAGTGGGCAGAGTACAACATCACAAACATTAAATAAACTGGAAAATATCATCTATTATTATAGAAAGTCCCATTATTCATTAGTCTATTTCAGTCTTGAAACAAATCCACTTAATTCTGCTGAATTGTCTCCTTTAAATATTTGATCTTAAGATTAAATTTATCCTCAGTATGTGAAGGGATAGTCTACAGAACTAGTTAACTAAAGAATACGTGTGGGAAATGACAGCAGAGAAAGTAGGATATCAAAGTTGCTAAATATGTGTGCTCATAAAGATGTATATAGAGGATGGAGGATGAGCTCATAAGGGAGCAGGATGGTCGAGCCAGAACAGGGATGGAGTGGGAAAGCAGTGAAAGAGATATCATGATAGAGGGAGACATCATAGGGATAGAGAGAAACTGGGTGCTAGGGAAGTTCCCGGGAATCTCCAGGGATGACCCTAACTTGGAGTATTAGAAATAGTGGAGAGGGTACCCGATCTGAACTGGTTTGCCCCAGAGATCAGATCAGTGAATACCCTAATTGTCATCACAGGGCTTTTCTCCAGTGACTGACAGAAGCAGATGCAGAGATCCACATTCAGGCACCAGGCAGAGCTCTAGGAATCCAGCCAGGGAGAGAGAAGAGAGATTCTATGAGCAAGTGCATCAAGATCATGATGGGGAAACCTGCAGAGATGACCAAACCAAATTAGTGGGAACTCATGAAAGTTGAATCAATGGCTATGGAGCCTGCATGGGACTGGGCTGAGCCCTCTGCATGGTGAAACAGTTGTATAGCTTGATTGGGGGCCCCCTGTCAGAACCCATCCCCTGGTGCATAAGCGGGCTTCCTGGAGCTCACTACCTTTGATGGGACACCTCGTGAAGCCTTGAGGCAGGGGGAGGGGCCTGAACTTGCCTCTACTGGATGTGCCTCCTCATGGGAGGCCTGGCCTTCTTGTTGGAGGGATACAGGGTGAATTGGGAGGGGGAGGCTGGGGAGTGGGAGGAGGTAAGAGGGAGAACTTTAATTGGTGTGTAAAATGAATGGAAAATTTTTCTTAATAAAAAAAGATATATGTAAAGGGGCATTTCCATGTTCTGACCACTCAGTCCCAAATAAACACACAAAAGCCTATATTAATTAAAAATGCTTGGCCAATAGCTCAGGCTTATTACTAACTAACTCATATTTTCAGTTAACCCATATTCCTTATTTATTCTCTGCCACGTGGTGGTACCTTTATTAGCATGACACATTCATCTCCTGCTCCCTCTGCATCTGCTGCTGATTCCTCTGAATCCACCCTTCTCCTTCCCATCATTCTTAGTTTGGTTGTCCTGCCTATACTTCCTGCCTGGCTACTAGCCAATCAGTGTTTTATTAAACCAATTCAAGTGACAAATCTTTACAATATACAAGAGTATTATTCCACAGCATTCTCCCCTTTTTGTCTAAATAAAAGGAAGATTTTAACTTTAACATAGTAAGATTATATACAACAAAACAGTTATCAAGTAAGTAAGAGTTATAGTTACAATATCCAGTCTATCTATATTTAACAAAATTCGAGAAAATATTCTATTCTCTATCTTATCTTTGGGAGTCTAAAGTTTTGTACCTAATTTATCTTTTGTCATAACTAAAGAAAACTATAACTATCTAGTCCTCAGCTCCATCAATGACTTCAGAAGGGGGAAATGTTATCTAATGACAGGGACCTCAAGCTGCCTGCACAGTTCCTCTGCAATATTAGGGCATCCAACTCTGGCCTACAGGCCTAGCATGTCTGACAGATTTTCCTGTGAAGCAGGGAATTTTGAAGGACTGTCCTACCTTATCTTGGCAAAGTTCAGTAGTCACCTTTCTTGCATCCTGCTGGTCTGGTTTGGACAGTAACTGTCAGCAATTGAGGCAAGGACAGTTTCTTTGCCCATGTGACTAGCCTTTACCATAAAGAAAACAAACTCCATGTGGAGTTTCTTCAATGTTTATCATCTTCTCTGGAGTACATTGGTGCTGCCAGGAACAGACATGGCTCACTGTCATGAAAAGTCTAATTTATTAAAACATTTTAAATGCCATATCCTGTAGGTCTTTGAAGTGTTTGATGGTTACCTATCTATCTATCTGAAATATATCTCTGTATACCTAGAAAGCCTAACTAGCATGACTAAAACTTTGACTATTATAGATGACTATTAATCTGTATTTCTTAATTGTACATTGCATTTTTAAATGAGTTGCATAAACATGATATCTTAAACAAGAGTAGAAATATACATATAACAAAATTAACTTTAAACTTATATCAATAAACTAAAGTCCATACCAATGTAAAATATGTAAGATTGATAGCTGATTTTTAGATTAAAGTAGATTCAATAATATACCCTTTTAACTTATCATTTCTATATCCTATCCCACTTTTTTCCTTTAGAAAGAGATCTTGGAATTTACCTTCTTTGTTTAGCTTTTCTTCTGATCATTATCAATAACAACTTATAACCAACCCTCCTTAAATAATAATAAACATCCATAACCCATTTTTTTTGGATTGTGAGGGCAGTTCTCTAGACTACTTAACTCCTGCTGACTGGGGACCCTGGTAATTTTGAAGGGACCCTGAGAAAATTCAGGAATATGGTCAAGTCCTGACTGAAAAACTTATCTCAGCCAGCAGTCTTGAAGCCATTCTGGATAAAGAACTCAGAGGAAGCTGTGGGGGTTTGTGGAGCCATGTGCTAGTGGAAACAGGGAGGGAGAAACCCAGATTGCTTGCAGGGGAATGCAATTGAGGCTAGAGATAATGCCAACACATGATCCCCATTGTGGACAGCATTGTGAATGATATGGATCAGGTGTGTGATTGGGTGACCTTTAAATTGATTGGCCTGCTAGGGCATTGATCCCTCCCAGCCTTGTGATTTTATGTTTTAAAAGGGGTTTGCTGACTTTTAATAAATGAGTTCTTGCCTGACATGACTCCCTGTCAAGTCTGATTGTCTTCAGTAAGGAAGACTGGGGAACGGGCGGGCAGTATGCACTTACCACTTCCTCAGTTCCAGGTCTCTCTTTTCAGGGGACCTAAGTTCTTGGTGGGGATCACACCCCCACAGGAAGCTGCAACACAGGTGCTCTAAAACATTGGATTATCTGGGCCATGTGTTCCGCCCAAAGATTTTTCAGTGAGTCTTCCTCAATAAACCCTGATTTTTCTTAACTCAGAATGAATCCACAGTCTCTCATTTCTTGTGAAATAAAAGCATATCTTTTGATATGTAACATATCTTTTGACTTAAATTTTGAAGTCAAGATATTTTTAAAATATATAGGTTGGTTTAATCTAGCAGCTTTCATAATCAAATTTCTCTTAGCAGTTATCATTTGTTCATTAATAGTCAAAAATTTTAAAGACAACACAATAACATACAGTATCCAGACTCTCACCATCTTTATGTGGTTTATTATATATTTTTATTATTCTATTCCTTTTTAAAGGACTTTTTCTACCCTTTTTCTTTTCTCTCCGAAGTCTATGTATATTTTTAAATACACTTTAACCCATTTAGAGTTTTTTTTCTTTCTGAATCTCTCTTTACTGCATATTTCTATCTTATGCTGACACATGAGTCTTTAAATTGCTAAGTGGCATGGCTAGGACTAAAGCAGCAGCTTTGGTGGCTACCTCTGTCCCACTCCTCCGTTCCCTGAGAGGCTAGTCTTATGGCAGAGGTACATTTACTGCCAGCTCTGAGAGCCATGTTTACTGCCCCAACTCTAGGAAGTTTCTGGGTCCATGATGTGAGTAGTGTGCCATTCTCTGCTTATAAACTCCATTTAAGTGATTGGTAGTAGGGCCTCTTAAAAGAGCCATGCCATTTTTGCTGCTAATGCTGAGTCAGGAAGACATCTTTTAAAGAAGCCACTCTCTGCTTGCTACCAGCAAACAAAGCCCACTGGTGAAAAGGTAGCTACCAAGAAGCCATGCTTGATTCTGTTCTTGTGCTTCTAGAATCCTTTTTTAAGCTTTGTCTGGTTTTATGTGGAAATTTCAGCCCCACATTGGGCACCATATGTAAACAGACATTTCCATGTCCCAACCACCCGGTCCCAAATAAACACACAAAAGCTTATATTAATTAAAAAATGCTCAACCATAGTTCAGGCTTATTACTAACTAACTCTTACAATTTAGTTAACCCATATTCCTTATTTATGCTCTTCCATGGGTTGTTACCTTTATTAGCATGACATATTCATCTCCTGACCCTCTGTATCTGCTGGCCCAGTCCTCTGACTCTGCCCTTCTCCATCCCACCATTCTTAGTTTGATCACCCCACCTATACTTCCTGCCTGGCTACTAGCCAATTAGCATTTTATTAAACCAATTGAAGTGCAAATCTTCACAGTGTACAAGAGCATTATTCCACAGCACATTTATAGTATCTAAATATAAAGGTATAATCATTGAAGATGATTCACATCTATTGAGGAACTATATGTGGATTATAAACTAAATGTACAAACATTACATCAGCAAGATGGTAGATTAGAGGTTTGCTACCATCAGTTCTAAAGAATACACTGATTTGGGTAGCCATCCATAAATGAGAATACCTTTAAAGGAACTGTAACTCATTTCAGTACCTGTGGTGGTTAGTTTTAATTGTCAGTTTGACACAATATACAATCACCTGGGAAGGGAGTCTAAATAAGGGATTATCTGTATCAAGGTTTTGCTATGGACTTGTCTGTGCTATAACTATAGATATATCTTAATTATGAAAAGTGAGATGGGAAGATCTACCAACAGTGGATGCTACCATTCCCTAAGCTGGGGATTCTGGATTATTTAACAGTGAAGAAAGTGAGCTGAGCACTACTATGGAAGCATCCAACCATTGTTCTTTGCTCTTAACTGTGGGTGTGGTATGACTAGAAGTTTGAGTTTCTACTGCCTTGATTTCCACAATGATGAACTACTACTGAAATTGTGAACCAAATAACCCTTTTTCTCTTTAAGATGCTTTTGTCAGGGTATTTTATCACAGTAATAGGAGACGAAACTCAGACAAGTGCCTACATCTTTAAGTGCCCAAACTGCTTCAACTCCCAAAGGACTCCACAAGACACATTATAATCAAACTGTCAAAAATCAATGATATATGGGATGAGGTTGTTGTAAGAGATGAAATATCTAAGCAGTCATGAGGGGAGTGAGTGAATGACAGATTTGAACAAAACATATTATATATATATATATATATATATATATATATATATGCATAAAATTCTCAATGATTTAAAAAAAAACACCAATCCATACTTATAGAGTAGTGAATAGGATATGTTTTCATTGCCACCTGCATCCATTTGGTGGATTTTGTTAGACCTTGAGAATAGAAAGAAGCATCTATAACTTGTCTTTACATCATAAAATTCAGGACATGCTCAAAAGCATAGAAGTAGAAATGTGCACGAATTGCTTAGAGTGATGGAATAAGGCAGTAAATGAGGGAGGAATGGGAACCCAGATGAGTGAGGTCTGTCCAGTACTCTGAACTTGTTCTGATCAATATGGTACATAACCTGCTATAGAAAACCTTGAGTATAGTCCAAGACATTGAAATTTGACCAATATAATCAAAGCCATGTACTTTTAAAAAGCTCTGTATTGTTTCATTTTATGAATGACCTAGAAAATTTAGAATACATTATCTAGACAATTCTTATATTATTACCAACAAATAGCTTTTGTAAATAAATATTAAAGAAAACCTGAGCTTTATGTTCTTCATACATTCATAAATTTCATAAACTCATGCTATTTTCATATCGCAGATTTTGGGGAAATGTTATTATTTTAGAAATACTAACCCAGGATCTGTGTGGGAATATATTGTGCACCCCAATAAAACTTATCTGAGAATCATAGGACAGAGCCAGCCCCTAGATTAGACATAGAGGCAAGACAGTGATGGAACACACCCTTAATCCTATCACTCTGGAGACAGAGATCCATCTGGATTTTTGTGAGTTCAAGGCCACACTGGGAACAGAGCCAGGTGTGGTGGCACATGCCTTTAGTCCCAACACTTGAGATCTTATGACTTTGCTTGGGAAGCACACATGCCTTTAATTCCAGGAAGTAAGATGGCAGGGCAGAAAAAGGGATATAAGGTGTGAGGAAACAAGAACTCACTGTCTTGAGACTGAGGATTTCATGGAGGTAAGAACTTGTGGCTGGCTTGCGGTACTTCTCTGCTCTTTGAGCTTTCACCCCAATGTGTGGCTCCAGGATTTTTATTAATAAGATTATTTAGCAATTTGTGTTACAGATCTGCACATCACAAAATTTATCATGTTTCCACAACAAAGAATAAAAATGAATAAATTTATTAGAGACTTCTAAAAAATATATTTATGAGGTGGAGAATTCATTTAAAACAGAAAACCCTCCCCCCCAAAAAAAAAACAGATAACTCAAAAGATGTAGCATGTATCTCTAATATTGCATTTGTATAAAATTGAAGGGCAAGAAAAAAGAATTCCTTTGCTAAAACATGTAGGATTTCTTTAAATAAAATTTTGCAAATTTGCAAAAGCTACTTTTCATTTTTACTGTATTCTCTTAACAACAGAAGCAGCTAGTCTGGAAATTAGAAATACAGGTGTGAATAGAGTAATTATATGGTAATGTGAAGGATTGGAACAGATTCACCTCCAAAGCACAGACAAGTATCAGCCAGTAATGTGAATCTCAATGTTCAGTGTATTGATATTTAAATAGTTGTGACATTGGTGACAACTCGTGTGTGTGTGTGTGTATATATGTATGCATACATGATTAAACAAGTATATACATGTTTACCTGTGTGTACATGTGTGTTTATGTCTCCCTCTTTCTTTTCTTTCTCTCTCTCTCTCTCTTTCTTTCTCTCTCTCTCTGTGTGTGAAGGGTGGGCTCAAGGTAGGTATGTATTGTGGTCAGAGGTCAACCTTGGGTACTCAGGATCTGTTCACCATGATTTTTGGTAAAAGATCTCATTGGAACCTGAGGATTGCCATTTAATCTAGGCTTCCTGGCCGATGAGCCTCAAGGATCCATCTATCTCTGCCTCATCAGTCCTTGAATGACAAGCATGAACCACAAGGCCTGTCATTTTTACATGGTATTGGTAATCAAACTCAGGTCTTGGTACTTACATGATAAGCCTATTACTGACTGAGACACCTCTCCAACCCCTAACAACATGATGAAATAGGGAGATGCTACACAGCTTCCAGTGTGTCGGGGTGGAAGGGCTTGGAGGCATGCCCCGGGCCGCAGGGTCTTCAACGGAGACCCTAGAAGGGGGAACAGTGAATGAAAGGGACAAGAGACATGAAGAATGACAGCAAGACAGGGTTCTGATCAAGCTGCAAAGTTTTATTTTTTTCCAGTCATCTTTATAGTAAAGCAAAGCGGGAACTTGTGTTTGAGGGTGTGAATCAGGGTGGTTAGGTTGCTAGATAACCTGACTGCAAGATGTTTTCTCAGAAAGATCAGGGTAGCAGATGTCCTTAACTGACAAGAAGATAAGGAAATACCAAGCTATTTCTGGGGGCTGGGACTTACCTAAGGCATGTAACAATAATTCTGGAAAGGAACCTGTTATTCAGGAAACAGAAACTGAAAATGACCTGAGATAAGATGGCTTGATAATAGCCAATACAGATTTTGGCTCCCTGCAGAGGCAGTGGGGGATGGGCTGTTCCTATACTTAAGAGTCCTAGGTACTTTCTTTCTTCACTACTTTAAAACATTCTTACAGTTCTTGTGAGATCAGTGCTATATCTTAGACACTCAGAAATACAAAGCATGATGTAGACACACTGTCCCCTCCCCAAAATTTATTTTTGTTGATGTATATGTGTGTCCATCCATGTGACTGGATAGTCCACTTGTGCAGATGCCCTTCGAGGCCAGAAGAGAATGTCTGAGTCTCCTAGGCTGGATGGAGTGCTTGGTGCTTGTGAGCTGCTCCTAACCACTGAGCCATCTTTCCCATCCAAACACACTCTGCAAGTGGTAAGTGTAGGATCTGAATTTTCTTCCTCTTTTCATTCCACCTTAGTTATTGCCTGAATATTGTGCATTTCTACCTAAAAACAAGCCCTATTTTTTTTTTGCTGCCAAAACATCTTTATGATAACCTGTACTGATTTTTCTCTTATGTTTTGTTTTAAAACTGTGAGTTGCATTTTTCTCCTTTTCTATTTGTCATGAGTTTGGAAAAACATGAGAACTATGTTGGTTTTGTTTGGACTGAGAACATTCCAAAACATTTGACTGTACCTCAAATTCCTGTTAAAATAATATTATTTATAACTTTCTGTTTGGTCAGTTTATTTTAGCTTTGACTGCTTCCCCCAAGAGACTGTTCTATCTCTTCGATAGTGAGGTTGATGGCTTGGAAATTTGGATCACCAAATGCCTTTCAAGCAAGACTCTGGATCTTTGGTCTTTGAAGCAGAGAGGCTCCTTAGACACTTGCTTCAACCACTCTACTGCAGATATCTAAAGGATATCACTCTCACAGACCTGGGCATGGGGTTGGAGCAGGGAGAAAGCCATGATTCACACAGGGAGAAAACCATGGGTTCACATAGTAGCACAAAACCAGAATCTATTCATCACCACCACAGGTCACATTTTAGAGCCCAACTTTGGGGTGATATAGCCATTCCCCTGGATGCTTTCTGAGGAATACAAACTTTCTTTCTTCTACATTACTCCTCAGGAGTGTTATTATCCTTAGCAGATTTGTTTAGCTGCTAAAGCAGCATGGAGCCTTCCATTGACTTTTAAGCAGATCATTTGATTTTCAGAACAGGAATGAGGTGAAAGGCAAACTGGTGGAACCATGACCACATCCATTACCAAGAACAGGGATATGACTTTGACAGAGCAGACTTGAAAGCAAGGCTCTGTGCCCACCCCACCCCCCATAATTGGATACTATTTACAATAGCAAGGCAATGTGAAGCCCAGCAGCCAAGGATTTGTTATTTAGAAATTTAAACAAATAGGGTCTCCAAAGTGCCACTGAAACAGTGGTCAGTGAACAGCAGTTCTCAATAGTGTATTCCAGGAACAGCTGTCCTAACAGATAAGAGAAAGAGAGACATGAGAGACACACAGACAGAGAGACAGACACAGAGAGAGACAGAGATGAGGAGAGACAGAGAGATACACATACAGACAGAGTTAGAGAGAAAAACAGACAGGCAGAGAGACAGAGAGAGAGAGACAGAGAGAGAGAGAGAGAGAGAGAGAGAGAGAGGGAGTATGAATATAACCTAACAGTGTTGTTATGTATCTGTAAAATCTCGGTCCTCTGGCCTGTACTTCATTTCAGCCTTCAGCAGCACCCCACCCCAGTTCATGCTGGTGGCCCCATTGTAGTAAACTTCTGAGCTAAATCAACCAGTTTATTTCAAGGACACGTTGACCTCAGAATGGAAACCAGGACATGTCCTATGTTGGGGAAGGGGTTTTGCTTTTGTTTCCGCAGGAGAATAAAAGCTGTGGATACCGACAAAATTAATAAAAATTCGATTTGAACAGGACAAACCCCTTGATGAAGAGAGGCAAAAGTTCATTCACAGATGTGACATCTCTACAAGTTGTAAGAAAATGTAACAATCAAAAGGTTGGGGCAGGGTTTTGTTTTTTGTTTTCACAGGATAACAAAAATACCCATCTTCTAGAAATTATAAGGCCTTGAAAATCCAGACATCTACAGCA
>LZPO01108325.1:26227-43869 GCA_001675575.1 Neotoma lepida | reverse complement strand
AAAAAAGTTCTTATTATGTACTAGACTAGATGTGAGCCCTGGAAATAATGGGCCCCTGGTCTGATAGAGCCCGGCCATTGGTTGGTTAAAGCAGGAGATCATATGAGGTGTATCTTAGTTAGGGTTTCTATTCCTATGATGAGATACCATTACCGTGGCAACTCTTATAAGGAAAATATTTACTTGGGGCTGACTTTACGGTTAAGAGGTTTAGTTCATTATCATCACAGCACAAAGCATGGGAGCACACTGGCAGACATGCTGCTGGAGAAGGAGCCATGATTTCTACATCCAGGCAGGTAGGAGGCAGAGAAAGTGACACTGGGCCAGGCTTGAGCTTCTGAAAACTCAAAGCCCACCCCCAGTGACACATTTCCTCCAACAAGACCACATCTATTCCAAGAAGGCCACACCTCCAATAATACCACTCCCTATGAGTCTATGAGGCCATTTTCATTCAAATCACTACAAGGTGTTATCAATAAGGATAAGAAAAACAGTAATGAGTAATAAGTAAAGAAGGAAAGGTGGCCTATGATATGCAATGGTCAAAATGAACCGTAGTCATCAAAGTTGGAAGAACCATAGTGCTCTATTTTTTATTGGCATATATTTATTTGATACATTTATGGATTCCACAAAGATGTTTTTATACAAGTGTATAACATACTTTGACCATACTTACCTCCCTACAACTCTTTTCTTGCCCTCGTTATCACTTATTCCCCGAGTCTCACTTGTATTTTCAAAGTTTACATATATCTATGATTTCATGTATCTATATAAAATGTAGGATCCACAAACAAAAGGGTGCATGATTTTTGTCTTTTTGAGTTTTATTCTACATAATACAATCATTTCTATCTTTATCCATTTTTTCAGCTTGTGACATTGTTTTTTTTCTCCTTCCTGGTTAAATAGGACTTTGTAATTTATATATTCTTAATTTTTATACATTCATCTGTTGATCAACATCTAGGATGATGTCATATTTCAGCTATTGTGAGTAGTGCTACAATAAACATACATCTGCAAATATTTCTGTGGCATGTTTGACTTAGAGTCTGTGATGGCTATTTTTAATTATCAACTTAACATAACCTATAATCGCTGAGGAAGAGTCTCAGTGAGGGACTGTCTACACTGGGCTGTCCTTTGGCCATGTATGTGTGGATTGTCTTAATTAACTTAATTAAAGACCCAGACAGCTGTGGGTGGCAGTATTCCTTAGGCTGGGCATCTTAAGAGCAGAGAAATGGAGATGAGCACAAACAAATGAGCAAATGGGCATATATGCATTAATCTCTCTCTGCTCTTGATTGTGGATGTGATGTGACTAGCTACTTAAGTTCCTTCCACTGTGACTTTCCTCCAATGATTGACTATGACCTTAATTGTAAGCTTAAATAAGCCCTTTCTTCCCTAAATTGCTTTCTATCGTTATTTTATCATAACAACAGAAATAAAACTAGGACAGAGTCCTTCAGGTAAATACCCAGGGGTGGAATAGCTGGGACATGTAAGTTCAATTTTTAGTTGTTTGGGGAACCTCCACTCTGATTTCCATAAATACTCTAAATCCTGTATCCACCACAACAGAAAACTGAGACCCTGGAAGGACAGAGAGGGAGGCATGGCTTCCTCAGGACTGTCCCCTCAGCATTTCTTAAAATTACAGACACACAATTTAATGGAATTCACTGCCTTGTAGAAATTTGCTTTATTGTATGTGGTTGTATTGTGATCCCACCTCTAGTTACTTTTTTTTTATTGCCTCATACAGATAATCTCATAAACTAATGATTTGTCCTTTCAGCTAAGTTTAGTTATCCAAAATAAGATATTTATCTCAAATAAGAAGACTTGAAAACATAAAAAACAAAAAATCTTTATTCTGATTACATTTTCTGGAAGATATATTTAATATTCTAGACCAATCACTCACTAATTAGTATCCCAAGAGTGCATGTGCAGTAAAATTGTGTCCTTGTAGTTTTTAAGAGCTAAAATGGCTTGGGGAATTTTCTAATTTGATTCTCAAGAAAACCCAGTACAAATATTGTCAAAATGAGATGTCATTTTATGACTAAATTCAATACAAAACATTTAGTAAAGTAAGGTCTAATTTTTTTACTAAATATTTAAATCATTTACTAAAAAATTAGCATGCAATATATTTAAAGATCAAGCAAGGTGCCTTTGTAGTCCTTTTTATATCTACTTACACTGTCTGCCATTCATTTATAGTATCCACTCAGACATCAAATTACATAAATTTTGTTTACTAAATCTCTACTTTTTTCCTTTGTTACAGGAAATATTGGTCCTAGAGTACCCAATAAGTTATTGGTAAAAGAGAATTCTAATCTGTTGATGATTGACTTAAAATTTTCTCTTGCAATTTTAGTATGGACATGGATGGTATGTGCACAATCAGAAACAGATCTTTTTGAAGATGTCCCAAAAAGTAAAGACAGACAGAAAGAAAGAAGGCAAGAAAGAAGTGAAAGAAAACAATGTTCATAGTTGATATTTCTCCTCCTTTGAGCACCAATGTTGATGAAGGTGTGGCTCTGATGTAAGCTGTTATTTTGCTTCCTCTTCTTTGAATGGCAAGGATGAGGATGCAAAGGGAAAAAGCCATTGGGAACATCTGTGTAACCATCAGCCTCTTCAGCAACAAATAGGCTGCCCTGTACTTTTTGTAAAATGCTAAAAGTTGAGGAAGAATTTTATCTCTTTGAAATTTAGTGTCTTCTCATTTTTCTGTACCATTCAGAGGAAAAATTTTTTAAACAAAATGTTCTATACTACTAGGTAGTGAGTAAATTTTTTTTCCATGAGAAAAGAAAAGCAATTTTTAAATGCTAAAAATAGCTCCTTTTTGTGAAAATATCACATACTCAAAGACATTTATGTAAGAAAGAAAAGACTCATCCTCTGAATTAATATTATTCAAATATACAGGAGGATAAATGTTACAGACAGAACAGGAAGGAATTAGTGTGGATAAACTGAGAGCACAAACTCATATGTGCAGTCACTCTGTCCTAAAGTTTGAACATTCATTCTGTTCATGAGGCTTTAGACTCCTGGTAGGATCTGAGACTGATAATCAATGGCTTGAATCCATGTCTTGAAGAGACAGACATTTCTAAGCATCTTGTTTAACTTTTCTGCCATTCACTTCATAGTTTCCAATGTCAGGCTGCCACTAGGTAAAGCAGGAAGCAGGGTAGGTATAGAAGATGGCTCTCACCTTTGGGACAGAAACAAAATCTTACAATTTTCTTTGTCTTTAAATCTTTAAATCACAGAGTTACCCTTGGCACCCATATACTTCAAGGAGCCTCTTTATCTATTATTTATATGTAGCTAACTATCAACCAACACAATATTTTGATAGAAAATGTCACAATCTTTTGGGGTGGGTAGACATGGGTTTGCTATGTAGCCCAGTCTGGTCTCTGTCATAAAGTCTCCTAAGTGCTAGGATTACAGGCCTGCCTCCACACCCAGTCTACATCTTTCCCTTCTGTTTCCTGTCTTAATAACACATGCATTTTCTTTGAAAAAACTAAGCACTCCTTTCACAGCTTGGGGACATCTGAAAAATCAGACATTCTCCCCTAAATTTGCACTGTGAGGATGACAGAATAAGAACATCACTGTTCATTTGACTAGTTGTGCCCTGCAGAGTCCCCCTGATCTCAGTTGTGCATGTAGCCCTGAACTAGTGACTTTGGCCTTCATTCCTTTGGTTACAATCTCACATTATTGTAATAATTTTAATTTTTAAGTTGGCCAGTGTTTTTAGCTAAAATGTCCTAACTGTGACAGAAATATTTCCTAGGTATGACTCATCTGTGAGCAAGTGAGCTGCCTGAGAAGCTTGTGGGGAGACAGAGTTCTCACTTTCATAAGCTTCTTTTCTGACATATTTTGTTCCACTTCATTTGTCTCAATTTATTTATTCATTCAATTATATATCATTTTGCCCATTTCCTTGTTCACTGTTAGTGTTTTCCAGGCATTAAATTTCAGTATAAATGTCACTTTCTCAAAGAAGGGGTCCTGAAAGTCCCAACTCCACTGTCTAGCACTTTTTCATAGTACTTTTTGTTTGCACTGGTATCAATTTGTTTATTTATATATATAATAATGCTTATTGTTAATCTCAAAATAAGGAATCAAATCTAAGAAGTTAAGAAATATCTGATTTTTTGCAACTTAAAAACATTTATTTTATATTTGTGTGTGTATATCTGAGTCCTAAGGTATAGAAGTCAGAGGACAATTTAATTGCAGGCATTATTTCCCTCCTTCTACCATTCAAGTTCAGGGATGGAACTTAGTTCATCAGACTTGGCAGCAAGCATCCTTATGCACTGAGCAACCTTAGCAGTCTTGTTCATTTTTTAACATGCCTAACATCTAGGAAAAGGCCTGGTAAAAACCGTTGGTCATTGCTTAGACAAAAGAAATGTGTAAAGGATTATTTTGAAATTACATGTGTATTAGTCACTTTTCTTGTTGAAGTGACACACCTGACAAAAAGCACCTTGGTGCTTTTGTCACAAAGTCTGAAAGGATACATTTCATCGTGATATGGAGACAGCTGATCACATTGTTTCGTCAGGAAGGTAGCCAATAAGAAAAGGGGCTAAGCTATAAAACTTCAAGGCCCATCCTAGAGGACCAGCTACTGCTTTTACCTAATAATTATGTTTGTTCCCAGGCTTTTGCCATTGGTATCAAGTAGAACAGCCATTACAACTTCATACGGTCTTCAGTTTTACCAACCCCTGTACCAGCTCTGAAGCTGTACATGCTTTAGATCTACAACTAAGAACACTGGCCTTTTCAAGACACTCTCACCAGGGTAAGAAGCACTAAGAACACGCACATTTTATGGTTGTTCTTATGGAGCCAGTCATGATAATGAATGCCAGCTTGTCTTTGAGTTGATACATCTGTTGCTTTGGAAGTGGGCCGTACATAGAAGATGGAAACATTAGAATGGGGAATGTTCTGGTGAAAGCTTGAAGTGCTTTCAACCCATTGTTCATAGAATTTTGATCTATGAGGTAGGTAGCATCAGGAGAACAATCTTATAGGAAACCCAAGGTCAGAGCAGAAATTTAGCAACATTTTTGTCTGTGGTAGCATAGAAAGTAAAAAGCTATGTATGCTTAATGAGCTTGAGGATTTAGCTAAAAAGATTTCCAAAGAAAGCCATTAGCTACTATCCAGCTCCTTTTTATCATTTGAACAATGTATGAGGTGAAAGAAGACCAGGGAGAGGGCAGTTGAGTCTGAAAGCTCTCAAATAATTTACTTAATCCACCTACTAAAACTTTTTGAAGCAATGAACTAGAAAATACTTTGAGCAAAGGTCAAATGAAGGCAGTACCTGGCAAGAAAAAGGCTAGCTCAGAGTATAAAAAGAAGTCCGATATGTGGCTGTAAACCTTCGTGTTAGAACCTCAGAAATCTTTGAGTTGAATCCAGTCAAGCTGAAGACCATTTACGGACATGAAGAGTGTACTAAAAAGATTTTTCCAGCCAGACAACAGGGCTCACAGGAAGTGGAAGGGTGTGATAGAGGCCAAGAGGGTTACCTAGAAAAAAAATGGGTTTTTTTGTTGTTGTTTTTATCTAATGGGTTTAGTCTGCACATGTTTCATAGAAAGTCTACAAGTTTCTCAGAAGAGACATATAGAGAAAAATTAGCTTGAGGCTTTAACTAAAGAGATTTCCAAGGAAAGCCGTGAGGTATCACCCAACTTCGTTTTATCATCTGTACAATGGTTTAACCACTTTGATGGAGGCTTAAAATGAAGCTAAAACTTCAGCTTCTCAGAATTTAAATACTTTCTTTTATCAAAATAAATAAATACATACATTAATAATAAAATCAATAAAAAACTAAAAAAATAGGAATGAAATGAATGCAAAGACTAAGATGATGAAACAGAGAGTCTAGAAGCCACCATGAGAAAGCATGAAGAATTACTTCAGAGATTAGATCTAACCATTACCCTCCACCTTTTGACTGGCTGAATTATAGAATTACCAAAGATAACCGTGGTATCTTTACTCCTATTCTACTGAGTGGGACTTTACAGAGTGATTATTTTATGCCTATACCACAGCTATATGTTGGCAGAGAATTGCATAATTTGCCTATTTTTGTTTCATAATAGATGGCACTTTAGTAATTTTTCTTTACTGTTGATAAGCAGGGTCTCCTGCAGGTGTTGTGTATTGATTTTTATCCAAATTGAAACATTCCCTCTTGAAAGGAGGTTAGTGAAACATTGTAGAAGAGGGGGTGGAAAGATTGTGAGAGCTGGAGGACTAGGAAGTGGGCTATGAGATTGTATTTGCTTGAAATGACATGGAAACTTCACTCACAATACCCAAACAATATAGCTACTTAAATAAGACCTAACAAGTACAGCACAAATAGATATGTTGATAAGGAAGGAGAAAACCCACAACTCTATACCCCTAGACTAATAACCACAGTATTGTGAGAAAATGCATTGCTGTGCTTGATGTAATAAAAAGCTGAGCAGCCAATAGCTAAGAAGGAGGTGTAGGTGAGATTTCTGGAGAGAGAATTCTGGGAAGAAGAGTGGGATTGACAACCACACAGAGCGGAAACAGGAAGTGCAAGATGGAAGAGAGGTAATGCTATGTGATAGAATGTAAATTAATATGAATGGGTTAATTTAAGCTTTAAGAGCTAGTTAGGAATAAGCCTAAGCTATAAGCTGAGTTTTCCTAATTAATAAGAAGTCTCCATATCATTATTTGAGAGCTGGCTGGCAGGACAGAAAAAAACTCGTTTCACTGCAGAGAAAGGCAAAATTAGTCTTTCCCTGGGATGAACTGCCTAATTGGTTATTGTGGTGGTTTGAATGAAAATGCCCCTCATAGGCTTATAAGTTTGAATGCTTGGTCTGCAAGCATATTTGGGAAGGACTAGGAGGTGTGGCCTTGTTGGAGTCTGTGTGGACTTATTGGAGAAGGTGTGTCTCTGGGGGTGGTCTTTGAGCTTTCAAATGCTCAAGTTAGACCTAGTGTCACTCTCTCTGATCTGCAACTTGCAGATCAAATGGAAGCTCTCAGCTACTGCTCCAGTGTCATGTCTACCTACCTGCCACCATGCTTCTCACCACAATGATCTTGGATTAACCCTCTAAAACTGTAAGCAAGTCCTCAATTAAATACCTTCTTTTATAAGCTGTCTTTGTAATGGTATTTTGTTAAAGCAATAGTAATCCTAACTAAGACAATTATCTAATACCAAGTAGTTAGCCATGAGGCCATACAATAAGGTCATACAAACAATGCTAAATTGACTTGGAAGGTTGTATTTATATATTTATGCATATATATATGTGTGTGTGTGTGTGTGTGTGTGTGTATGTGTGTGTGAGTATTTGTGTGAATATAATAATAACAACCAAAGAAAGAAGCCATGAATAGGAGAGGGACTCAGAGGGGCCCTTAGAAAGGATAGAGGGAAGAAAGACAAGGGAAGAAACGATGTAACTAATTATATTTTAAGTAAAAATTTTAACATTGAAACTCAGAGCTGGGTGATGGTGGTGCATGCCTTTAATCCTGGCACTTGGAAGCAGAGGCATGTAGATCTCTGAGTTCAAAGACAGCCTAGACTATAGATACAGTTCCCAGACAACCAGGGCTACACAGAGAAACTCTGTCTGGAAAAACAAAACTAAAAACCAAAAAACCAAAACACTTCAGTAGCAAGTGACACTTTGGAGGCCTAGGAAATAAAGAGAAAACACAAGTTTCATGTAGTGGTATTTGTTCCACCCATGACCTTGGGCTACACAGCCCAAAAGAGGCGGTGCTTGCAGCCCGGGTACGTGACCCCTGAAAAAGGAGCTGCAGGTGGGACGCGCTTTCTTCTCCCGGCTCCTGGCTATCATGTGGGTTCGCTCCTAGTCAGATCAGAGGACGACTGCTGCTGTCTACTCCGTTCTGTAACTGTGAGTGTATTCCCTCAATTTGTATCTTAATAAATTCTGTTACCCCTTTTTTTATAGTTTCACGTGGATAAATCCTAATAGTCTTAAGAAGTCTCCAAACTTAGAGGATTCATAAGACTGCTCCACAAGGCTATATGAACAGTAACAATTGTTGTGGAGAAAAGACTCACCACGGTGTGCTGAGCTTCTGAGTTGTGACCCACCCTGGAGTGGCATGTCGTGGGCTTTTTTTGTGATGCATCGTGCTTTCAGTCATCCATGTGGTGATATTTTGTTTGTGCTCTAACAAACAAAGCTTCCCTGGAGATCAGAGTGTGAAGCTAGCCATTAGAGGTCAGTCAGTGGTGGCACACACCTTTAATCCCAGCACTTGGGAGGAGGAAACAGGAAGTATAAGGCAGGGTAGAGACAGGAGCTCTACCTTTTCAGTTTGAGGAATTGGTAGGGGTAAGTCTTTCTAGTGGCTGGCTGCTCTGCTTCTCTGATCTTTCAACTTTCATTGTCTATATCTGACTGGGTTTTTATGAAGACCAATTACAATTGAAGCTAAAATCCATGTTTCTTTAAGTAACACTTTACCCATACTCTAGTGAACAGTCCCAAAAACTCACTTGTTCATTCACTTAGACTTGGGTAGAATCACTTTTTTGGCTTATAATCTGTGCATTGTCGGGGTAAATGGATGTTAGCTAACACAGTCTGTGCTTGAATTCTCTATGTAGCTGACACTGGCCTTGAACTCTTGATCCTCCTGTCTCTACCTTGTGTTAGGATTATAGGCATGTGCCACCATGCCCATAGAAAAACGATACTTGAGGAATTCAGTCCACATTTGGTCTAGCTTACATAAAGATTTTTTTTTTAACTGTAAATTGATACTGTGATGGTGAGAGTTTAGAGGTCCTGAGAGCAGTGAGTAGATTTTGGAGTTGAGAGCAATTGAATTTGTTGCAGCCAGAAAATGGATATGATGGGCAGCCTCAAATATGGCCCCTAGTGATCCTCACTTCCTGGAATTCATATCCTTTTATGATTCCTTCCTGTTGTGTGAGCTGAGCTTATTGTCTCACATCTAACAGACAAAATGTGGCAGACAATAGGATGCTTTATTATTTTTCTCATCACTATGACTGAAGATCTGATAAAAGCAACTTAAGGAAAACAAATTTTATTCTGGCTCTTGGTTTGAGGGTAGTCCATCATGGTGGAAGGGCAGAGAGGTTGTAGTAATGGAAAGCTACAGTAGGAATTATAGTTGCCTTGCCATATCTGTGTGGATCAAGCAGTATGGGACAATAGGAAGTGGGGTCAAGTTATAAATATCAAGGTCTCCCCTCTATAGATCCACTTATTCTAGCTAGTCCCCATTGTTCAAAGGTTCCACAGCTTTCCCAAAACCACTATTAGCTGAGGACTAAGAGATCCAGCATGGTAGTCGATGGGGGACATTTTACATCTAACCAGTAACATATTAATTTTGCTGCCTGATAGCCTGGGGTTTGTGTCTGAGAGGGACACTCTCTCACTACCTCTTGAATGACTCACCCTGCGGGAAGTCAGCTGCCATGGGATAAGGCAATGGCAGGCCCATGGGAGAGAGTTTGAAAGCTGTTTTTCAGAAGCCTGTTAAGAGCTTTGAGAATAAGCTCAGGAGAAAGTCCTCCCCCAGTCAATCCTTGAAATAACTGCAGGCCAGCCAAACCTTGATTATAGCTCATGAGGGAACCAGATCTCAAAGTACTCAACTAAGCTGCTGGCCAACTTCTGATGCACAGAGCCTGTTGGAAGATAAATGTTTGCTCTTTCAGCCTTAAAAGGATGAGACAATAATTCATGCAGAAATGGATAAAAAATACATTAGTGTTTTAGAGGACAGACTATACTATAATATTTTAGTTGCTATTATGCAATGTTCTGTGAGGAAGCAATTCCCATCTGCTCAGTAAGATGACATTATCAATGAGTTCATCATCCTCCAAAAAGCATCATCTTCCACTTTGTTCTCATACATCTCCACTGGCTTCAAGAAGATTTTTGTCTTTCTATTCTATTAGTTACAAAATGATAGCTAGAGGGCTGAAGGTGCAGCTCAGTAGGTAGAATAACTGCCCAGTTATATGTTTGATGGCCATAACTCCAGAAACCAGACACAGTGGTATACATTTGCCTTTCCACTGAAGAAGTGGAGACAAGATCAGGAGTTCAAGGTCATCCTTCACTATATAGTGACTTTGAGGATGGCCTAGGCTACATGTGACCTTATCTCAGAATGATAGAAAGAAAGAGAGGGAGAGAGGGAGAAGGGAGAGGGAAGAAGGAAGGAAGGAAGGAAGGAAGGAAGGAAGGAAGGAAGGAAGGAAGGAAGGAAGGAAGGAAGGAAGGAAGGAAGGAAGGAAGGGAGGGAAAAAGAAAGAAGAAGGAAGGATAGCTAAAATGTCTGTTGTGTTCTTGTATGTTTTTAAAGTGATTAAGAGCTGTGGCAGAGCCGGGCGGTGGTGGCGCACGCCTTTAATCCCAGCACTTGGGAGGCAGAGGCAGGCGGATCTCTGTGAGTTCGAGGCCAGCCTGGGCTACCAAGTGAGTTCCAGGAAAGGCGCAAAGCTACAGAGAAACCCTGTCTCCAAAAACAAAAACAAAAACAAAAACAAAAAAAAAAAGCTGTGGCAGTAAGAAGTTAGAATTGGCCCATGTTGGATGGGCTGGGTTTACACATAATTTTTTAGCCTGCTTTACCCTGTGCCAAGAACTGAGCATTGAATGCTATGTGAGATCACCTTAGACAAAGGACACCAAATTTAAAGGGGTCTTTCCCAGAGTCATACCTTATTAGGTGGTGGGCTGGAACATTTTACTCTTGTGGTGTTGAACATCCAACCTAGAGCCTCAGAGCAAGTGCCCACTATGTGAATCTCCACTACTGTGGGTCTGAGCTTAACCTCCACTATTGTGGGTCTGAGCTAACCTCCACTACTGTGAGTCTGAAATTTGAGCTCAGTCCTGACAAAGGCCTGAGCTCATCTTCTCTGGAGGAATGGAGCAGAGAACTGCATAGGTTGTTGCTTCTGCCCTTGAAAAAAGACAGCTATATATGACCTCAAATGCTGTTCCAAATGTGGGAGATGCTTGAACTAGCCAGTTGCTTTGAGTGTCAAGATCAGGAGCACCTGGCCACAATGGAAAATCAGAAGGCTGACCTAGGCATTTGACAAAATGAAATGGAAACTCCTGATGATACCTGTAACCAAGACAACCATGCCAAGGAACAGAGTCTGGCCATGTGAGAAACCATCATGTGCCAGAGCACCTAGCCAATGCCTCACAAATCCTGGGTCATGCTGACACTGGTCATAGCTTCTGCTATTCTTAGGAGGTAGTAGAGTCTAAAAATACGACAGAATCTTAGATTTGGTTTTATTTGAAAAATAAGGTTGGTTTTTGTTTTTGTTTTTTTGTTTTGTTTTGTTTTGTTTTGAGACACAATTTCTCAAATTCACAAGCCTCATGTTTCACTATCCTAATTGCTGGCTGCTAAAATCAGAGATGTACCCATCAAACTGATATACTGTTCCTTCTCTCACTGTTCCCTTTTTCTTGAATCTCTCCTCTTGTTTTTTTATTTTGTTTTGTTTTGTTGTTTGTTTTTTTTATTGTTGTTGTTTTGTTTTTTTTTCCAGACGGGGTTTTTCTTCAATAGCCCAAGATAGTAGAATTCATTATGAGACTTAGGCTGGCCATGAACTGATGCCAATCCTCCTTCCTCAGACTCTTGGATTTACAGATGTACCCACCATGTCTGGCAATAACATCTTTTTAAAAGGCATTTGGCACTAACATGATTTTGAAGTAGGATTTTAGTTTAGCTTTTTAACTAAATATTGACTTTTCATTGTTTTCTTATTAATTTTGCAACAGACTTAATTTCTTCAAAATTAAATCCTTTATATTTCTTTCTTTTAAATTTCAGCATAGTTTTAAAAATTAGCTTTAGGAGACACATCCCATTTATTATTATTATTATTATTATTATTATTTATTATTTTTCTTATACCTAGGCTATACATTCAGTCCCAGTGTGATTGGCAAGCCAAAATTTATCTTTCACACTGGAATCTGAGGTTTTTTTTGAAAAGCTATTTCCAGGTTCCTCCTCCTCCTCTTCTTCTTCTGTCTTCCACCTGTAAAGAAAATTATTTCTGGTAAGATAGCTAAGAAAGCCCATGCAAGCATGAGGGCATGAATTTGATCTCTACCAGTAGCACCCAAGTAAAGAGCCAGGCATGGTAGAATGTGTTTATAAACTCATCACTGGAGATGAAGAGCCAAAAAGATCCTGGTGCTTGCTGGCCAATCAGCCTAGCCTAATTGGCAAGCCCCAGGCTAGTGAAAGACCACTGTAGGAGGGAGAAGGAGAGGGAGAGGGGGAGAAAGGGAAGAGGAGGAGGAGGGAGAGAGAAAGAAAGAGAAAGAGAGAGAGACAGAGAGAGAGAGAACAGATTCTCAGATATAATACCAGATTTTGATCTCCATACACATGTACACAAACATGTCTGAGCACCAACACAAACAAACTGCACACAGAAGAATAAGTATGCATAGGTGCTCGCACATGCACATACACATATACACACATATATACAGGAAGGAAAATACACACACACACACACACACACACACACACACACACATATATACAGGAAGGAAAATAACACACACACACACACACACACACACACACACAGAGGAAAGAAAATTAATCGGGAAGGAAATATGAGCAAGCTTGTTACATTCCTTTTCAACTGCTCAATTCTCAACTGCAAATTCTCTTTACTCTTTATTGATGTGTGCAAGACACAGGGAAGATGTGGCTGTTTGAGAGTAGGCAGTAGTTAGATGGAATTACAGAGACACCTACCAATGTTTATTGTATGGAGTCTTTTAATTATGCATAGAAACTTCTCAAAACTTGCTAGAGAGAATTATCGTTTGGAAGATTTATGCCACATTTTAATAATGAAATTATTCAGGAAAAAGTGCTTCCCTGTAAATATTCTGTAGATTCTCACAAACATCTGAGATTTTGGGGGCAAAAATCAGGGCAAAATTTATATCAATTACATATTAACATACACACATGACTTGTGCATTTGATCATCCACAGGCCTCTCAGATTTATTCTGATCCTCTCTGGAAAGTTTCATAAGAATAACTCTACCGTCTCCTCTCAACACTGATTACACAGACCATGAAAATGGTGTATGGAAACCCACATTAGCTATGGGGGTTCTGTTACTATGGTAGAGTGGCCATTGAAGTAATTCAATTGGCATTCAGGTAAGCTATGTGTCCCGTTATTTTATTAGTAAATATAACACTACAAGTGACTTCATTAGGGTTTCTATTGCAATGAAGAGATACCATGACCATGGCAACTCTTATAAAGGAAAACATTTAATTGAGGTAGCTCGCTTACAGTTCAGAGGTTTAGTCATTATTGTCATCATGGTGGTGCATGGCAGTATGGCGGCAGACATGGTGCTGGAGAGTAGCTGAGTGTTCTACAACTTGTGCAGACAACAGGAAGTGGTCTGAGACACTGAACTGTATCTTGAGAATATATGATACCTCAAAGCCCACCTCCACAGTAACACATTTCCTCTCAAAATACCACACCTACTCCAACAAGGCCATGCCTCCTAATAGTGCCACTCCTTTTGGGGGGCATTTTATTTCAACCATCACAACAAGTGACCCAAATCATACAGTATTAAAAATCTTAGGCAAAGTAAAATATTTTCTGAGTAAGCATGAGGATCTAAGTTCAATCCCAACTACTCGAGTTAAAATCAGAGAACAGAGCTGTATACCTCTAGTTCAAGCTCTGTGGAGGCATAGACAGGAGGATCCATAAAGTACACCAGCCAGCCTGTAGCACAAGTTCTAATTGGTCTTAACAATAAAAACCTGGAGTCAGATATAGGGGTAAATGCTGAAAGTTCAGAGAGACAAAGGAGCAAACCACAGCCACTTCTTACCTCTAGGAATCCTTAGACTGAAGTAACAGGAAGTGATATGCCTGGGAGGAGAGAAGAATATAAGGCAGGAGAAAACAGGAGCTCACCCTTTCAGTATGAGGATTCCTAGAGGTAAGAAGTTTCACAGTGGCTGGCTGCACTGCTTCTCTGATCTTTTAGCTTTTACCCTGATATCTGACTCTGAGTTCTTATTAAGACCAATTAGGAATCATGCTACACCAGCCAGTTAAGGCAAATCAGTGAGCTACTTTTAATGAGAGACCCTGCTCAAAAGACAAGATAGACTGAGGAAGACACTTGGAACTGACCTCTGACCTACACATACATGCATATATACACATTGCATCCTTGAACACATGCTTACATATGTATATGGACACACACACAACTTGTGATAGCACATCTGAATAATTTAAATGTTCAGTTTTTTTCAAAGTGAGATTTTGTATACTTCCTATTGAGTGAGATGACTTCACCAACAAATTCCCTGAGATTATTTTAATAATCTGAAGTATGGGCTGTAAATTTTGCTTGTTTTATGTGTCTATCGTCTTAGAAATTCAAGCATACTGTTGGAATATTAATTGGAAGGAATGTTGGTTAATATTTAATAAAAAATAATACTGCTAAGCTTGTGCAGTCACAACACTTGGGAGGCTGAGACTGGAGAATTGCTATGAATCCTGGGCTAGCTTAGACACAGTGAATACTGGCCAGCCAGAGCTGCAAAGTAAGACCCCATCTCAAAAATCATCACCAACACTAGCAACAAAACCTGTACATCATTGACCGTGATTGAAATGGCTGTGACAACCAATGGGCAAAGTGTGATTGAAATGCCACTTTCCCTGTAATAATGGAATCCATGACAACAAATCTGACTTCTCAAACCACCTCACTTTCCAGGTCAGTAGTCATGGTGTTAAAAGTCCTCATGGTCCGAGAAGAAGGCCCCCAAAGGGAATTTGGAGAGAGGCAGTACAGTTCCCCTTCTGATTGCTCTCTATCCCGGTAGGTTTTCTCCTCCCAATGTGAATCAGAGTGAAGTGGGAGGGGCTCAGTTCCAACTGTGTAATGCTCACCAGGAAAACTTTAGAGAATGTGTTTACAAGAACATGAAGCTGTTAATGTGGCTGGGAGGGGAATAGGCAAGATAGAGAGGTCAGTGGAGGGGTGAATAGAGCTGTGGTATTCCTGAAATATTCCTGTGGTATTCCTGAAATTCCTGACTCCCATGTCCTCTCCATAAAAGGCACAGGTTGTAGGATGCTTGGGAGCCCATCTTTTATCCTCAGGGTGACTCAGTACCACTCATTGAAGTAGTTAGGCACAAGGTACCTGGGGCCATTTGTTTTTCATGACCTTCTCAGTGATGGGACTTGGAACTGCTAAAGCCCTGAACTGGTCTGGGTCAGTGAACTTACATTAACAGGCCTGATTCCTCACTGCCAGGTCTCCATGGTGTGTATGTGTGTTCCTCAGATGGCAAACAAACAAAAACTGAAACACAGCACATACTGTGTTTGGAAACACAAGTGAACAGAGTGAAGACTTGCTACAATTTAATCTTAAGACATTGAGAATGTTCCAAGTTTATAGTTTAATGTACAGGATGTAAAAAAAAAAAAGTTAGGAAGCAGATTCAAAGCTATCTTAGCCCTTCCTAGATTTGGATTTCCCATCATGAAAGACCACTTGAACAGAACAAGGGCAGCAAGGCAGGGGCTTCTGTTTGCTGGCTCATTCTTTGATAGTACTGACACCTGTCTCCTTTCACAATCTAATGCTTCTGCCCCTCATAATATACCACAACTGTTTCTTAGCTCCACTTTCATGCAGAAGCCTGGAAGAGTAAAGAAAAGTCTGACTGATCACAAGATTTCATCGGGTGTCAAAGCTGGCCCTGGCTAACCTCTCGTCTACTCAGAGCTGCCTGATTTAATCTCTATGCTAACTGCTTCTCCGGGCTGGGAGTTCTATCTGTAAGTCATGCATCAGCACTGAGCTATGACATGCGTCATGCTCCATTCATTTCATTTGAAGGAAGGGAATTAAACTAGAGGGTTGAAAGGGTGAATCGCTCAAAATACATACATATTTACTGAAGCCTTTCATGTGGGTGCATTTGAGAAGCTTGTGCAACCATTAAAAATGATATGAAAATGGATTTGATCTTGACTCCACCGGTATAACTTGGAAACATGCCTCCCTCCACTGTCCCTCGGTCTATGCACCATTCTTCTTGCCTCCATTTCTAGCAACCACATGCAGCTAATCTCATTAACGTTCAGTGGAAAGAAGAGAAAATGTCATACTTTCCTTAGAAATGGTACCTTTTAGAAAATCCATGATTCTTTATAATCTGCATAGTAATTAGTTGCTGAAAACAGAGAGAGCTGACTAACACACTGCTAGACATATGCAGCTCTTTGCTTACCACCATTGGGTCGAAGGAGATCCACCTTTCAAAAATTAAAAATTAGTCAAAACAAAAGATTTGGGGAATGTCTTACACCCTAGGCACATGTCCTACCATCAAGCTAAACTTCCAGCTTTAAGTTCTATTTTTAACATTTTTTCTAAATGCTGTGGGTCTTTCCATTGGCTTTTTAATAGAATTAACTATGCTTTCAACTAAGTAAAAGATTGATTCCTTAGATATTTGTTATCAAATAAACTCAGAAAAGCAAAACACTATGTTATTTGCTAGAGTTGACCCCAAACTATGGGACTGAGATCATTAGACATCAATGTGCTGAGCAGTCAGCTGTACTTGTTCCTGTGTTGTCATTCACTTCTACAGCTGTGTATTTATAATCTCATGTCTGTATGTTGATGGTATCCAAGTAAGGAAGTCTTCTCAATTATTTGATATTGAAAAAATATCAGCCAGCATAGATAAGGAAAGAGGAAGGGGAAGAGGGGAAAGGGAGAGAATGAGAATAACAGACACAAAATAAATTAGCCAGCAGTAGCCATCCTGAATCCCTCAGTGATATGTCTATTCTATTTGTATTTATACTCTGATTCTGCATGTGAATTCACACTGGTTCTGCTTGAGAAAAGAGCACATATTTCATTGTTGTGGTCTGCTGTGGGATGTCTTTCTGTATGCTGTGAATATGTGTTGCTCTGATTGGCTGATAAATAAAGCTGTTTGGTCTATGGCAAGGCAGCTTAGAGGAAGGCAGGAAATCCAGGCAGATAGAAAGGAGGAGGAAGGAGAAGAGAAAAAGATGCCACCCTGCTGCCCAAGGAATAAAATGCCAGCAGACTGGTAAGCAACAGAACATGTGACAAAATATAGATGAATAGAAATGGGTTAATTTAAGATATAAGAGCTAGCTAGCAAGAGGCCTGCCATAGACCATACAGTTTACAAATAATATAAGCCCAATTCTTCACAGACTTAGAAAGAACAATACTTAACTTCATATGGAAAAACAAAAAACCCAGGATAGCTAAAAGAATCCTGGGCAATAGAGCAACCTCTGGAGGCATCACCATCCCTGACCTCAAGCTCTACTACAGAGCTATAGTAATAAAAACAACTTGGTACTGGCATAAAAACCGACATGTGGAC